>OMNN01002105.1:3678-20361 GCA_900302755.1 Chromis chromis | reverse complement strand
TATCTCAGAAGGATCTGCACACATTTATTCCATTTGATTTGCTCTCAAAAGAGCTTTAAAGGCATATTTGGGATTTTCCATAGACTTGAAAAGCACACTGTAGAACGTTTCAAATCCCTGAGAGGATAATTAATTTTGAAGAAGAGTTTTTTTTTCGATTCTTTTCTTTTTTTTCTATGGAGCCAGGTTAGTCATGGAAGCATGAAATCGATATGACGTGTAAATCAAAAATAAATTAGGTTTTCTTTAGCTCTCTATGAACAATCATTTCAAATTAATTGCGGAGTAGACTCCATGCTTTAAAGTAACGGTCCAGCACAGATTCAGCACTGCTTTACATAATGCATATAGCGCAGCCTGGATTTAAAACAATTTACTTCTGGGGTTAACCAGGCTAATGACATATTCATTTTCTGCAAGGAGAAGCTACACAGTGCACAGAAGTAAATGAGCTTTCCATTGTCCGCTGGTACCCGCTGACCCCACTGTGAGCTGTGTCTTGGTACAACAAAGGCTGTGAGGACTGAGATTTCAATGATAATGGGATTGATCCCTTAACTTTGAAACTATGGTGTGAAGCTCTAATTAATAGCTAGAGCTATCTGGTTGGTGCTTCTTGAAGGGCATGAAGTCATAAACACAAACATGCTCATATAAACTTCTCAGCACTGAGCAAATGATAGGGCCTTTCCTCTGTTAAAGTTGGAAGACTGACTTCTGATTTGATATTCTGCTGACACCCAAGGGGAAATTCTCTCTGCTGTTGACCTCTTGTTCAGGAGGGCAAGTCAGCAGTCAGAATCATCCACAGTGCGGCCCCCTTTGAGCTGGTCTGGGTTCAGTGCATGTAGAAAAACAGCACCAGTGATGTCAGACATGTTGTGAAGTTTGGATGGCTGGCTCCCATCTTGGTCAATTTACAGAACCAGGAAATTCAAATGTGGTCAAATGAACCGTAATAAATCTTTAGATAAACATTCTCAAAATGTGAAACAGACATTACGGTAAAAAACTGACTTCTTCTAATGTCTAAGACAAGACAAAAAGGGAATTTATTTTACCAAATGAAACTTATGCTGTGATCAGATTAGAAACCTGAAAACTGACAGAGGTTTTTGCCACAATGCTTTTTGTTCTTGACTGTTTCAGGCCTATATTTATGCCGTCTCTGACAAATACACTCAGAAATGCTGGCATAGAAGTAAAAACAATAATAATTAAAGCTTAGGGCATAGAATACTAGCTGAAACCCACAAAGACAGAACAAACAGGTCAGCGCGGAGCATGCACTTTATAAATGATTAAATACACTGGACAACACTCTGAACCACTTGTCAGAATGGACTGGAAGTTGCAGCAGAAGGTCTCTCTGAAAGTTCCACAAGGACATCATTCATGCATGCTCTTACAACAAAAATTAGCTTTTACTTTTTGTATGCAGAGATATTTTTTTATCTGAAAAATTGAAGATAGGAGAAAAAAATCAGTTTAGCTGAGATCCTGCATGCAGAAGCATGTAGGACTGTAGAGCCTGTAGAGGAAACTGGAGGTGAGTGAACTTGTAAAAACCATTTGCTTACCCTTTTGGATTCACTTTGTGGTATTTTGCATTCTTTTTTGTGGTTGTTTAGAACCTCTTTGTGGTCCCACTTATGTCTCTTTGGAATAAATCAATAGATTTTGTAACAAGAAAGATTAACAGTTGCATTAAACAGCCAATCTGGCCCAGAGGTCTCATGAAGAATTGTCCTTTAGGCCTGTGCCATGGCAGTCCTTCAAGATGCATCTAACAACCTCCATGACTAATCTCTGACAACTCTGTGCTTTTTGCTGCTCATTTTGTTGGTCGTCATAATCTTGACATGTTGAAACAGTGCCTCGGCTTTAAGCAAAATGCATAGAACCAATTGGAATCTTTTAACATTAATGTATTCTCTAGTCCTAGAAACGATATAGAGTGATATATCCATGCATCCCTGCCTAATGTAATTCTTTGAGAACATATTGCCACTGTTTGCACATACAGTACTATGGATTGCAAATGTTGGTTTAATGAAAAGTGTGCCCACTCAGTCCCGCAGCCTGTTGCTCCACAGAGGTCTAACCTTGAGCTCCACATTTGTTTTAGTTATTCCTACTAATGAGTACCACAGGCATCAGAGGCTGGAGGATGGAGGGATGAAAGAAGAGCATGAAGAGGGAGCTAAGAGTGAGAAGGATTATAAATGCCTCTAATGGAAAAATACATCAAGCCCTTGCCTTTTCTTTTCCAGTCCTTTATTCCTCAAAGTTCAAATGTGTCAGTGGTGAGATGTCTTAATGCCACCAGCGTGGCATCACAAAGAGAATGCAGCGGGCTCTGTGTGCATGGCAATGTTTTTCCCTGGAAAGTTTATCTGTCCATTCCCATGGCTCCCTCTGATTCTTGTTGCCACATCCAATTTATACTCTGTCTAAGAAGACTGCAGGGGCGGCATAATCACTCCCAGCTTCTTGCTATGCGATCTGACACAGGAACTGCCCAAGACGTTTACCTTCACCAAAGGGACCCACACATACAAACACAACTCAAAAGAAACATGGGGAAACTGAGTAAAAGTAGCACTGTAAGGTGTAGACAGTAACACAGGGGCGGCGTCATACGGCGACTGAATGATTTCATTATTCACCACTGAGTCAGGGCGACCTGGTAGCTGAATGGTTGGGGCACATACCACAGGGTGCAAATGCTGTCAGCAGTGAGTCTCTAGTTCGATTCCCAGCTGGCAGGACCCTTAGTGCATGTCATTCCTCTGCTCCGTCTCAACTGTGACTGTGTCATAAAGGATAAAATGCTGGCAAAAAAAGCAATCTTAAAAAAATGACTGTCAGTGTACAAAGAGTTTTTTTTTAACAAAATACCAGGCATGTTTTCCTATTATACACCTGTCATTTTTGGTGTATCATATCAAAAGAACCCAGAACATGATTTAATACACATTTATAGTTAGCCACATACAGTCTGCTAGTTCGGAGCCAGAGCCTGACTTACCACCAGTTCTTTGTGTTTCCACCACCTAAGCACCGGCTCCAGGTGCTAAAAACTGGTGCTTAGCAAGAACCAACTCTTTGCTGGGCCAGAGCTAAGCACCGAGTACGTCAGGGGATGGGGGCAGGGTTATGGTGACCAACGATCAACGGTGGAAAGAGACACACAAGAGGTAATTTGTGCCCTTTTTCTCCAGGATGTCTCTGGTCTGATCAGATGTATTGGAATGACTCCCGGGAAACACTGAAGTTTTGCACTAACTGTTGGAGCTGAAATCCGGTACAATTGTGTCCCACCAGTAGCGCGATCGCGGATGTGCCCAGGCAACAGGCGACCTCTGCCTTGCAATCAGTAATCATATTATGATCAACTTATTGCGTTTGTTTAACTGCTATGTAATGGATGCAAGCATAGTCGTTTTACAGTGACTCAACGGCGTGGCTCCAACTTGGCTCCTTGCCAGTGGAAAAGCAAACAGGTTCTTAGGAGGAACGAGATTTGAACCAACTAAGCACCGAACTAGCACCTGGTTCTTCTTGGTGGAAAAGGGGTATGAGAGGAAAATCAAAACATACTGGATCAATAAAATAAATGCAGCATGGCTCAAAAACAGTAAACAGAGGAGCAAGTTGTTGGAGGATACATCCAGCTTGGTGAAACATCTTTCTACATCTGATGTGCAGAGTAGTGTGGAAAAATGCAAGTTTGTAGAGGCTATAGAAATGTAAACAGTTAAATATCAGGGGCAGTGGTGGTCTAGTGGTTTGTGAAGCGAACTTGTAACCGGTGGGTCGCCGGTTCGAGCCCCAAGAGGCTGAGGTGGGAAAGCGAGACCGACCGCTTGTCCCAGTCACCACCACTGTTGGCCCTTGAGCAAGGCCCTTAACCCCTGACTGCTCCCCGGGCACTGCACCGCTGCACCCAGTATGTATAGTTATGGTTAACTTTGAATAGGATGGGTCAATGCAGAGAAGAGGATCAATAAAGATTAGATTCCGGGGGCTCAAACCAGCGACTCACTCACAAGTTGGCTTCACAAACCACTAGACCACCACTGCTCCAGCTAAACTGCACTAAGATGCGTCTGTACTGTTTGAATTGTGTTGGTTCACAACCTCAGGACATTAGCTCTATTATTTTAACCAATGTGTAGCTCTGGTGTCGACGTTAGTATTGTTTAGTCAACATCTACAAAATCAATGAAGTCAATTCAAATAATGAGCGAGAATTTGGCAAAACAGTCTTAAAGTTTGGGATCAGGCGACGACGCTAAACATCACGATCCGCTGTGATTAGTTTCCTTTGATTTAAACACCACAGATAAAGTTTTAGTGACATTTATTGCTGGGTGGGTGTTAAATTAGAGTCCCAGGAGGGTGAAGTTACTTATATCCCATTCTCTTTGGCTTCAAACGGCGCCGAGCTTATGAGCTTAAACATGTTAAAGCGGTGTGTCTGCGTGTGGGAGAGGACGACGTGATGCCAACCTGGAAGGGCTTCTCCCCCGTGTGAACGAGTTGGTGGCGTTTGAGCTTGGAGCTCTCCACGAAGGCCTTTCCACATTCTGCGCAGACGTGCACTCGGGGTCCGTGGGTGTGGAGATGCTTCCTCATGGCTGAATTATCCCTGAACATCTTTGTGCAGCCCTGGAGACCAAAAGAAACATGTGAGCTTCTTCACAGCAGCTTAAGTGTCGTGGAAATGGAAGTTCTCAGTATTTAAAGGTTTAAAGCAGGAGCATGTTTTATTGTTTAAAGTCTTTTTACATCCTGACAGCAATCAATAAATCAAGAAGAAAATCTGCCATCTGAAGTCTTTAAGAAGCCTGTCTAATCATTTTATCTGGTCTGTCTGATTCATTCATTGTCTATGTTGTGTTTCGAGACGAGGCGTCACGTTTGTGGCTCCTCATTAGCAAAGAGTTGAAGCTACTTTATGCAAATTAGGGGCGCCGGTGAGACTCACCACAACAAGAAACTACCGAAAACCTTTTAAATCAACTGTGTGAAGACAGATTCAGCAGCTACACGACTGACTTCCTGCCTCAAATGTCTTCAGAGACACACATTAGTATAAGAAAAAGTTTCCAAACAAGCCACCATGTTGGTCCAGGTTGAAATATGGGAGCACACACTCCAAACATGGGACAGTTTTGCCTCCTTTCTATTGTTTTATGTCTCATTTGGTCTTTTCTATTCTACATCTCCCTTTTGTCATTTCATGTCTCATGTTTCTTGTTTTGTGTCTAATTTTTGCCCTTTTATGCGTCTTTAGGACAGTTTTGCCTCATTACCTCCACCAAGCGGAGGTTACGTTTTTGCTGGCATTTATCTGTTTGTTTGTTTGTTTGTTTGTTAGCAAGATAACCTGAAAAGTTATGAACGGATTTTAATGAAACTTTCAGGAAATGTTGATAATAGGACAAGGAACAGATGATTACATTTTGATGATGTTCTGGATTACCAAAAATGAGAAAATGCCGCTCGTGGAAATCACAATATGGGTGGAAATCAGCCGTGTTACCGGCCTGAGCCTGCTCCTTTAAGAGCCATGGCTTCTGGGTAATGTAGTAGTAGTAGATGAAGAGAAGTGCGTTGTGTGTCTGTCCCCCCTCCACTCCTACTGTACTTTTTCACCGTGTCTGTGACAAATAAACGGATCCATTTCCAAGGTTTACTGCCTCCCATGCTGCCTGTTTTGATAGCGGCCCAGACGGCTTGTTACCAGCACAGAACCAGCTAACACAGTAGTGTTGTTTACTGAGGTATACGCCAAAGCTGAGAAGGTAACAGCTGCTTGGTGGAGGTCTTTCTAGTTCTTCTTGTTTTCTGTCTCACTTTTGTCCTTTGACGTGTCTTCGGGACAGTTTTTGTTGCCTTTCTTTTGTCTTGTCTTAGTCATTTTTCTTCTCCCTTCTGTCAATTTATGTCTCATATTTCTTGTTTTGTGTCGTTTATATCTATTTTTGTCCTAGTATGTGTCTTGGGGATAGTTTTGTCTATTTGTGGTCATTTTGTGTCTTGTTTTGCATCTCATTGGGACAGTTTTGTCTCTTTTCTATCCCCCTTCTGTCATTTCATGTCTCTCATTTCCTGTTCTGTGTCTAATTTTTGTCAACGTATGTGTCCTTGTGAGAGTTTTGTCTCCTTTCTGTCGTTTTGCGTCACATTTGTGTGATTCAGTGTCCCTCTGTAAGGCTTTTCTTTTCTATAAGTAACGGTTTCGTCCAATCAGGTGCAGCCAGTGTCGCTGTAGGAGACTGTGTCCTGTAGAAAGGGCTAAAATAAAGTTTGTCAGGTGAGGGTTACAGTGACTAAGCCATGATGTACACAGTTTGAATGTGCTGTGTGCATTCATGTGTTTTGCAGAAGTGGCTGTGGCCTCGAAGGGAAGCAGTGTTGTTCCCTATCTAGCTTGCTGTTCCTACAATCCTGCATACTCCTGCTTTAAATCCAGTAAATGATGCCGCGGCTCTTCTCTCTTGAAGCTGTAATAATCTGTTAACAGCCTCAAAGAGCAAAGAAAAGCATTTACATTAGGGAGCCCAGTCAGATAAAGCCTGATTGTTCTTGTTCGCACATAAAAATCAATACACTCCAGTGCTATCTTTCCTTCTAGTGAAATTTTCAATTACACAGAAAGCAACAATGTGTAAAACTATTAAACCCGTCAGGAACTATGAGCTCAATTTTGCCAAAACGGCAGAAAGTTCCTTCGAGGGATCATCGGACTCACTTTATGAGGGCAAGCTATCGTCCGGGGAGCATCGTCCTCTTTGACTTTCCTGGGCTTCATTCTGTTAAAAAGAAAAGAAAGACACGGTTTAGAGTTTTAACCAACAAAAACACAAGTTCCTGTGTTATCTACTGGTCCGGTTGTTAAGTTAATCAATAAGTTATCTGCTAGAGTATAAGCATTAGGACCTGATCTCCAACAGGGAAGTGAAACACACAGTAAAAAGATTCAGTGATGTTACGGAAAAAACAAACCATAATCCATCCATTATCTATACACCGCCTAATCCCCTGTAGGGTCGCGGGGGAGCTGGAGTCTATTAGTGCAGCAGATCAGTGAAACTATCTTTCAAAATGTGATACAAGCATCAAACTTGGCACAAGGCACTTGGTTAAGTTTTTTTTTTAAAAATACGCTGTCCGACTGAAATTCAAGATTTCACTTTTTGCATATAAATTGCCTATTTCACCACAGATTCACATGACAGTAACCGATTTAGTTGATCTTGGTGTTAAAAAGTAGGTTCTCAAGTATGAGGAATCCAAAAATACAACTCTAAGATCTCTTTGGAGCTTCCTTTCTACCATCTCTAGCCCAAAACAGTGAAAAATTAACAAAACGGCATCTGCAATGATATGAAACAACATTTTACTAACTTTACTACATCCACCTCTAACCCTAAGACCTACTGCACTACTATAGCATTATGTAGGTTAACCAACCACAGTTCTGTAATTTTGATCCGAAGTCCCAAATAAGGTAAAAATAAGCTTCTTAGTGATTCAGAAGTCCAAAAACCAGATTCTGCATGGTCCCTCTTCCAACACACCTGATTCAAATGATCAGGATCGTAATCAGGCTTCTGCAGAGCTTGATGATTAGATGATCATTTGAATCAGGTGTGTTGGAAGAGGGAAACACCTAAAACATGCAGGATAGTGGCCCTCGAGGACCAGGATTGGGCACCCCTGGTCTAATCTATATCACAGCTTGACATGTTTTAGTTTTATTTGCTTCGTCTGTGAGTGTGTATCAGTATATTATCATTATTGGATCATGTTTTAATCATCTTGCTACTTTCATGCTTGTTTCCAATTGTTTAAAGTCAAACTGACTCTTTCAGTCATTTTGCGTCTCTTTCCAGTTTTGTGGTTGCTATATATCTTGTGTTCATTTTTTGCTTTTTCAAGTGATTTGTGTGTTTTGTTGTGTCTCTCTGGTTGTTTTGCATCTGTTCAAAGTCTTATTCATTCTCATTTGAGTTCTCTTGTGTCTCTTCATGTTCTGTGGTTGTTAAACACCTCCTTGTGGCCGGTTTGCATCACTTTTTTAGCTACTTAACATTTTATTTGTGTTATTTTATTGTTCATTTGTGAAGTTTCTTTATTGTTGTTCTGAGCTGCTTTTACATACATCAATATAGGTAAATAAAAAGCTGAAAACAGTGATCGGACCTGTAAATATTTACAGGTCCGATCTAATAATCTATAATTATGCACATAAAAGTATAAATGGTTGATTAAATGACATGTTTGTTTTGGTTCTGTGAGTAAAAATGTGCTTATTATTCGTCTTCCTTCGCAGCCGGTTTACTCGATGCTGCAGGGCGGTGCGAGGATGCTGACGTCCGGAGCTCCTCCTCAGGCGATGGGTCCTGGACATCAGTACCCGGGTCAGGCTGAGGGTCCGCCGGGGCAACAGGCCATGTATGGTGAGTAGAAGATCATGTCTAATCCTGGTTTTATTTACAAACACATCAAGAGTTTAGTTTCAGAACAAGTGATAAGTTGTGAATTCAAGACTTAAACAGGAAAGATGGGATCCAGAATGTTGTGGAAGGGAAAGGGAAAAAAAAAAATATCACACACATATCAAGAAAGCTCTTGTTGTTCCCACCATGTTTTGTTGTTAAAACATGAAAAAAACAATGAAAGAAAAGGCCAGATGGAACTTTAACTCTTGTGGCTGAGAATAAGACTAGAATAGAAGAGTAAAGCTGGCATGATACTGACGTAATGTCACACATGATAATGAAATATTGCACATATTTTCACATTTCTGCAGGAATTTGGTGCCTGAAATGTTTCTTCGTCTCTTTCAGCTGCTCAGTCGTTCTCCCACCACCAGGCCTCCATCCACCATCCTCAGCCCTCTAGCACCCCCACCGGGAATCAGCCTCCACCCCAGCACACCGCACCCAGCCCTGGACACCCTCAGGTGGGCACGATAACCAGATATCCTTCAAATTAATTCAACTGAGTCGTGATAAAATCAGGAAAATGTGCTAAAAAAAAGTCCTTTAATATGCCAAATTTAAACCTGGATTTTGCTGTTTTTACAGACAAAACTAAAAGTTACACATCAGTAGGACTGTTGGAAATTTGAAAATCCAACAATATTTCCTTAAAAAAACACAACATGTCTTTCAAACCTGCCGGTGGGTTCAGAGGCTTCATACAGGAACTAACGGCGTCTCTTCTGACTTAATTTAATATTTTCAGCTTGTTGTTTGTGTTTCAGGTGTCTCAGGGCGGCCCTCAGCCCCAGTCTTTGTTCCACTCTGGAGGCCTTTCGGCTCCGACGCCTCCTAACCTGCCACCGGGCCACAGCTCCCCCCAGGCCTCCTACACCATGCAGGGCTACAGCCTCCAGACCCACCAGCTGCCCCACGGCTTCGCCTCCATCAGCCAGCTCACACAGGTGAGAACCTAAAACTACAATCATTATCACTCATTTAAAGAACATACAGGTGAGGTTTTCTTCTTCTATTTGAGACGTCAAAACAAACTCAGGAAAATAAAAATCATTCATATAAAGGAACTGGCAGGTGATTGGCTTACAGAGTCACATGGTCATTGGATCGGACGAGTCGAGTCTTAAATCTGCAAGACAGAGAAATTACAAGAATGTTTGAGTTTGAAGAGACAAATTTATGAGGATCTTTTTTGTTATTTTTTCTCTCTTCTCTGTTAGTTTTAGTCAAGGAGCCACTTTGCTTCACTTTGCAAGGTTGTGACATTTTAATCCCCAAAAATATTCTAACCCCCCCCCTAAGTTTTGTTTTTCTGGCATATTTGTAAATTAATTATCTCAGAATGTTTTTGTTTTTTTTAACCTTGTTAATTAGATTGTCTTTTAACTTTTTAATTCCCCAAAATATTTGAGTTTGTGTCTTGTAAATTAGAATTTTATATTTACTATTCATAAAAATAATAATATGTAATATAAAGTGATCACATTTATAGATTAATAATCTTAGAAAATCTATTTTTTTCTTTGCAAATTTGTGATTTACTAACCTCAAGGATTACTTGAGTTTTTGTTTGTAAATGTTTTTTTTTCTCTCACAAGCGTATGACTTTTAAATTTCAAATAATGTTCTTTTGGAATAAACCACTTGCTGTGGGTTTTCTGTGCTGATGACTTTATGTATATATAATTGATAATGAATATAATCTTTACCCGCTGCCCCACACTATACATTTATTAATAACATTGCATGAAAACAGAATACAAGGTTTCATTCTAGTTGAAGTTTTGCATATTTGGCTCCAGAGTCTTTTTCTCACATGAATGCAGAAAAGAAATTAAGAATGTCGTCATGGAATAATTTCCATCCTGTTTTTACATTTGATTTTCGATTGGAGCTCTTTTATTGACACCACTTGTTTTTCTGCAGCGGTTTAATGGCAGCAAGAGCAGAATCAGCTCCAGCTGTTGTTAATCAGCCTGTTAACTCTTTGATGTTCTAAAATACTTTAAGATATGAATGTGACTCATGTTTTGTCCCCTGCAGGCTCATGTACCAGGAGGTATGTCTGGACCTCACCACTCCGCCGGCCACGGCCCGCAGCCCGTCATGCTGCACTATGCCCCCCCTCAGCAGGGCGGTGGCTCCAACCCCCAACATGGCCCACCGCCCCAACAGGGGGCGCCACAACATTTCTACATCGGACCGCCGCAAGGTAAAATACCGGAGACAGATTGGAACTGGTCCTTGCTGAGGTTAAACACTGCAGGGGAGGTTCAGATACATACTGTATCTTTAAGTTTGGGTCTTTTAAAACCAACTTTTGTGTCGACTGAGTGTTAAATGTTTAGCAGAAGCATCATTAAAATTCTTAAATCTGTGCTAAAGCATTCAGGCTGTCAGCTGAAGTCTGGTTTCCAGGCTCCTTGCAGATAAAAATATCTAGTTTTTGAAATATTCCAGAGGTGCTAGAAGCAAAATTGAAATCTGATGATTAAAATTAGAGAAATAGGAATGTCCTGATCAATTTTATTTTGCCCCCGATCCAATCAGAGTCATCAATCGCTGATTATTATTTATCTATTGATTATTGATTGATAACACAGCAATTATCACTTTTAATTATCTAAAATGTGCATCTGTACAACTACAAAATATTCACTCAGGTGGAATAGATGTTTCTCAAACAGAACTGTTTATAGATGCTCTATACACTAACACTTTTGCGTTTGTGTCAACCAGAAATCTGTGAAACTTTGCCTTAATTTCTTATTTTGAAATGAAAATAAAAAACTGATTTTAAAAATCTGCACAAGTAACTCCTCTTAAAGGACTTCTGATAAATAGTCTCCATGTGATATACATTTCATAAAGCGTATACAGAGATAAATATATATTTTAGCTGCATATATACATAAAGACAAAGAAGATTATGTACAAATAATGTACCCTCAATAGTTTGCACTCCATAAAGGAAAGAACAGCTGTTGTTTATTCTGCCTATTTTAGGAGTTTTTCTTTGTTTAGACAGCTTATTTTTTGCTTATGTCTCTTTTATATTTGTATTCTTAATCTATGTATATGCTAAATATGATATTGATTATTGGTATTAAAGGTGGCGACTGTAGGTATAGAAGTCTTGGCTTGAAAGAACGTAAATGAAACCCTTCAGTGTGAGCTGTTTGTGTGGGTCTACCTACTTCCTCTCTGAACTAAAGCTGAATCTTAAAGTTTTTCTATGAATTTGTGGAGAACCAGTTGTAATATTTAGTTTTTGTGTCTTCCAGCTGTGCAGGTTCAGGCTCACCCCACCCAGCAGCTGTCCTTCCACCCCTCGGCCAACTGAAATACACCTGGACAGCGTCACCCTAACATTCCCACCTCCTGACATCAAACTAACTGGCCCTGATTTTTACCCACATCTTTTAGAAAAGCAGACGGAGGACAGGAAGTCTGAACCCTTTGAGGACGAAAGTTTTTGGATTTAGAGATTTGCGTACAGACTGTTTTAACACGTGGACTGAAGACGTTAAAACTGGTGGAAACTTTTGGACTGACTATGTTGTTTTTCCCTTGTCCCTCCTTTGTCCTTTTACAGACGAAACCAGTTCATTAATAAAAAACAAAAACAAAGAAAAAACACTTGAATCCTGTGTCACGTAATGTTTTTACCCCTAGACATAGTGAGACATTTTGGACGACATACTATACTATGACGTTTTTGTGATATTTTGGGCGACATACTATACTATGACATGTATTTATTTCATTTTTTTAAAGATTTATTTTTGGCCTTTTATGCCTTTATTAGGACAGTGGATAGAGTCGGAAACGGGAGAGAGTGGGGAAGGACATGCGGTAAACACCATTAGGCTATCGGGGTGCCCATACTATGACATTTTTATCACATTTCGGACGACATACTAAACTATGATGTTTTTGTGATATTTTGGGCGACATACCGTACTATGACTTTTTTTTAATCACATTTCAGACATCTGAAATGTCAAAAAAAGACAGCATAGAATGTCATTGAAAATTTGTCAATAAACGTCATAGTATAGTATGTCGTCCAAAAAGGTAAAAAAAAAGTCATAGTTGGGGGCGCCCTGATAACCTAGCGTGACCCAAGTGCTAAGGCATAGCGGCTGTCCCAGGTTCGATTCCGACCTCAGGCGTTTACCACGTCCTTCCCCACTCTCTCCCGTTTCCGTCGCTATCCACTGTCCTATCCAATAAAGGCATAAAAGGCCAAAAAGAAATCTTTGAAAAAAAAAAAGTCATAGTATAGTATGTCGTCCAAAATGTCTCAAGAAAGGTCAAAGCATAGTATGTCGTCCAAAATGTCTCAAGAAAGGTCAAAGCATAGTATGTCGTTCGTAATGTCAAAAAAATGTCATAGTATAGTACGTCGTCAAAAATGTAAAAAAAAAAAAAGGCATAGTACAGTATGTCAACCGAAAAGTGAAAAAAAAGTAATAGTATATTATGTTGTCCAAAATGTGTCAAAAAACGTTCAGTATGTCATTAAAAAATGTCATAAAAATGTTATAGTAACCGATGCAGTTCAAAATGACCATCCATCCTATAATGTTTCTTTGACCAAATGCTTACTCAGATATTTTACTTTCACAACTACAGAATGAGGTTTTTGACGACATATACATTTTCACCACTTTTTGACAACACAAACATGAAAAAACAATTTTTTAAACATTCTCCAACATCGTTAATTTTGGAACAATGAACCATAATTTGTAAATTTATATATTTTATATAACATAATTTAACACCAGACAGACAGAAGTCACTGTACAGTCGTAGAGATGTAATTAGATTTAATGTACTGTTTATCATCTGGGGAGGTTCTGACTGTCGCTGCCGCTGTGTTTTAACTTCCATTTCATTCAAGTGAAACTAACTTATCTGCCGAGTATAAGATAGTTGTTGGTGAAACAAATGAAAGTGAGGACAGTTCAAGGTTTTCTAAATGTTTAATTGAATTGTAGTTGCTTAAAAACATTTCTCATTCACACAGATGAATTATAGACCTGGAGACAACAGTAACCACGGCAACAACACATAAATAGATCATTAGCAAATCAAGACATTCTCAGGATTGTCAGTAAAGTCAAAGTAAAGCTCAGACATGGCAGCTGTCCTCTGTGTGGAGGAAAGATTCAGCCTGTAGGAAAGAACTAATGGTTTAAAAGGCATTAAAAAAACCTAAAATGAATTAAACGTGACGCTGAACAAGTGGAGGAATTCTTCTCATCTTGTTGGTGGATTTTTCTGAAGGTGTTAAGACTCTGATGATTCTGGATTTTAATTTAATGTTTCCAACCTGTAGGACTCAGGTTGGATGTGGACGGTCAGAGATGTTTATCCCTACTTATAATTTAAAATTTCATGTTTGCAGGAATGCAATCCAATATTTAAAGAAAGTTCCAGAAAGTAAACATGAAACTGTGAAACTTGGACTAACTTGGTGTTCGACTGACTTGTTGGTCGACTAAATATTCAACATAAATCAAACTTTGCCATGTGGAGGAGGAATCTGGGGCCTAATTATCGGTTTGCTGAACTCAGCCTTGATTTGTTCACCTTTTGCAGAATCCACTGTATTAAAATGAGCAGAAGTGTCTGTTTGCAGACGTCACTGCATCGGAGGAAATCTAAAATCAGGAAGATTCTCAGGCAACTTCTGAACTGTCTTTTCAGTGACCTGAAATCAGACTTATGGTGTTTATTGATGAAGACAAACATCCTAAGTCTGATGTTCACCATCTGCACAGTTTGATGCTCCTGGTTGTGTTTTATTTTACTTCCTGCTTTGTAAAGAATGAAAACTGGCAAACTCTCACTTTCTGTGGGCAAGAACTGATAAAGACTCTCAGTTCTCGGTGAGGAAACATTTCTCAGCTCTTTAAGTAAACACCGTCAGCAGTTTTGTGAAGGAAGAAAAATGAAGATGTCGGTTAAGAAGCTCAGTCAGTCGTCCCATCATGCACCTGGTTAGCTGTGGCTCATCTGCAGGGGAACAAGACAAACTGAGTGACTGCTGGTTCACACCAGGATCTAAGAACAACAGCATTTCTGTCACTTACAGGTTGTTGGTTCACGTAGTTTCCTGATTCGTCATCATCATCATCGCTGTCGCTTGTAGCCGTCGTTGCTGATGCCGGCCCTGATGGACCAACAGAAGCTAGACGTCAGATTAACTCAGTTTATTCTGAGATAATCAGAACTTCAGGGTTTAATTTCATGTGTTCAGGTGGAAACAACAACATCACAGATCAAAGAATCATCCTCTGGGAAGCACGAACGCTGCTGCTGTTAAAAACCTCATAAATATAAACCTCGTGAAGGTAAAGTTTGTGAGTTTCTGAAAACTTTCACTCTGGAACTGCAGATCACATGAAGAGAAAACAGACACTGGATGTAAAACTCACTTGGATAGTGCAGCGGCTCCACATTCAGATAGTCTGTGTTCTCTGAGGACGGAAGAAGAATCAGTGATTATCGAGAACATATTTGTGTAAATGTGAGAACAAATGTAAGAAATGTGTGAATCTGAACTAAGTTGAGGTAACTTTAAACAGAACAAACATCAAGTCATTTTATTTTTTTAGAGGATAAACAAAAAAACTAAACCAAATAGTCCTTTAGGATCAGTAACCTGTTAAAAGTTCCTTTTCGATGTTCACGTAGTCATGCTGAACATCTGAGGATGAAAACAAACAGCTGATCAGTTCATCTGACTTCATGTCTTTCTGAATATTTCTCTCTGCCTCAGATGAAATTTTACCAAACTGTACCTGAACTGGGCGTCGAGGCTTCGCTCCGATCGATCACATGATCTTGTCCTTCAGGTAGCACAATTCTGCAAAAAACACAGAGGAAGAAATGATGAGAGTCTAATTTTCAAACTGTAGCAGTGATCCTGGTACACGAGACGCCACAAAAACAGAAGAGAGGAAACCTACATGTATCCAGATCCGGCTTCGTCAGCGTCACTCTCCAAAGATTCAGGTCCTTCAGGAAAAACAACAGATCGACTGAATTCATACGAGTACATTCAAAATCACTGATATCACAAAGACCTTAAATGATTTAGCAGGTTGATTCTACTTCTGGTGACACCAGAACTCAGCATGATTATAAATCATCAGTCCAACAAGTCCCAAATCAAGACCAATCATTTCCCTGTAAAGACCAAAATGCTCACAAGTCATACAGCATTTTAGTCTAACTGATTGCAGTACATTTTGTAAATATCTTCAACGTATTACTTCTCAGTTACATTTTATCTAGTCTAAAACCAGACCAAACCAAGTCCAAATCATGTCTCAAACCAAGTATAAAACCAGGTCTAAGCCAAGTTCAAGTCTGAAATCAGTCCAAATCAAGTCCAAATTCAGTCTAAACCCAAGTATGAAACCTTCCAAACCAAGTCTAAATGTAGTTTTAGACCAAGTCCACACCAGGTGTAAAACATTAGATATACACTGAAAGGATCTATTAAGAAATTTTTATGATCAGTGGCTGCCATTTTTGTCTTACTTTGAAAGTGTGTCTGCTGTTAATCTTTCTTAATTTGCATAAGCTCTGTGTTTTGTGTACAAATCAGTGCCACATAAATATGTAACCTAATTCTCTGATCCGGTATAGCAGGCATTGGGATGGGGGGGGGGCTCTTTGTTTTGTTTGTGTTTAATGTTTAACAATGTTAGAAATAAATAAAAACACGTTGATAAAAACAAAACAAAAAAAACAAGTCCAAATCCAGTCTTAAGCCAAATCTAAAACAGTCCAAAACCAAGTTTGAAACCAGGTCTAAAACCAGTCTTGCACCTGTCTAAAGTCAAATTGGAACTCTTCCACTACACTTTATAAATGTCTTCAACACATTACTTCTCATTTGTGTTTTGAAAAAGCTCTTACCAATACCTGGATTCTCATAACTTGGGTTACTCTCTGTGGGACAGAAAAATGGGGGTTGTTAAGATTTCATGTCGAAAAAATTTCAACAAACTTGGTTTAGAGGTAATAAGGTAAAAAGGTTTAGAATAATAAAGAAGAATTAAAGCTGCAAGCAGCGTCTGACGGGCCCTCGCACCCCACGCATGTCGGGAGGTGGCGCACGTCGAGGTGTGGTGCATGTCGGTGT
>OMNN01002104.1:0-11033 GCA_900302755.1 Chromis chromis | reverse complement strand
GGGAGTGGGGGGTGGGGGCGGTTGTTGGTGTAGGAAGCCAAGACAGGAGTGAGAAGTGAGTGAGCGAAAACAAAGAGACAAGAATGACGAGGGTGAAGATGGAGTAGGAGATGTGGTGAAATTCATTTGACAACTGGTGTCACTGGTCTTGTTCAGAAAAAAACTATATTTCCAGTGACTCCGCAATGAAGCAAACTAATCACTGAGCCCCGCAAACTAGTGTGACAAAACAAACAGAAGCCATGAAATATACAGCATATGACCTTTTAGGGTGGAGAGTAACACAAAGGCTATAATGGGCTGTATGGGCGGGCAAGAATAAAGATGCATAAAGAAAGACTTATAAAAAAAAAAAAGACACTGTGAGGAACACAGGTGATGGCAAGTGTGCAAGCTCCCCCTATTGGCGAAACTAGAAAAGCCTTTAACACCATACTGTCTACCTCATTACAAGTCATAGATGGACATAACATTTTGGGCTCAAATATCCATTCAGTGAAACCATACAGTGTGATCTGTATATGATGAATGTTGCTGAATCAAGCAGCAACTAAACAAAGAGAGCAATGGGGAAAAAAGAAATTTCCAAGAGTTTTATAAAGTCGATAGTCTTTAGTGAGTTCAGTGGAGTGTACTGAATATTGATTTGGATGACAATAATTGCATGGAAAGGGTGTGGGGAGAGCGGTCGGGGAAAAAAATATAAAGTTGTGGGAGCCGTTTCAATTATTGAGCAGTGCAAGGGAAGTATAGGGAGTCCATTCATTCTGTTGTGTTTGTTTCAAAATGTGAAATATTCATAGTGGATGTGTATTTAAGCGTATCAGATTGAGCTGGCTGGCTAATTTTGTTCACTGGACTGCTCATAGCTGTTATTAGCCGAGGATTTCACTTCCATGTGAATCATGTGAAGCCATTACAGTTGCAATGGCCAGCGTATGTAGGAGTCTACATATCCAACTGTAATATTCAGTCGCATTACTAGCCAGAAGGCATTTTGAAGGGTTGAGAGTGAGACACTAATATAAAAACACAGCGCTGCCATTCATTGTAAGACACTAAGATAAGGGAATCAATTAAATACATTATTAGTAAAAGACAAAAGATCATAAACGTGAGCTCTGCAACACTGAATCTTAGAAATCTGATTCAACAATGTTTTTTGAATAGACAACATAAGCTCATTTTAGTTAGTCTAGTGCAAGATGCTAATACAAAACATCAGTACTAAGAATGTGTCCCTTGATTATGTAGTCAGAGTTTGGTCAAAACTGTGGATTAGGATTTTGCAGCAGTCAAATATTTGTTATTAAAGCACTATTTTTCTCAAAGCACAGATGTAGCTTTGTAGAAAATTAAAATTAGAAGTATAATATTTACCATAGCTACTTCAATATTATTATATGGAGACATTACACATTCTTGTCTGAGCTCAAAGAGTCATTTTAAGACATTTCTTTACAGTTTTTGATCATCTTTAATCAACAGTGATAATCCTGAAGTAATTACATTTTTAAATCTTATTAAAAAGAGCGAGTGTTTGCATAAGGTATGGTATACAATGTAAAACAATAACCAGGATGATCGCCTCTCGTTTCTGTGTTTCTATCACTACATGTCCTCCTCAAACATTTTCTGTACATGTTGTGACTTTTTTTTTTTCATAGCCCAGAACTCTATGTTCAGAAATGTGATGCTTTGTTAGAAATTCCAAGGCTATGGAGAGCAGGTGCAGGGCCATTGTGACAAGCACAATTTATCGGCTGCTCCCAAGCAAGGGAACACATTCAATAATGTGCTGGGAAGATTAATCCATCCCCTACACGGGGCTGGGCTCACAGGGTGCCAGTACAGAGGTAATTTACACATGCGCGGAGCCCAACTCAGCAGTTAAGGCCTTTGGAGTTAAAATACCTGTATATTAGCAGTTCCAGTCCATATAATTACACTTTAAACTTTCTAGTCAGACACCATCATGAATTTAAAATACAAAATACAGATCATACATTGTGATTTTGTGCACATTTAAAAAAAAATATTGTTAGTTCTAGCACTTTCAACTGCTCAAACAGGCTCCTTCTGCACACTGTGTCTCAGCACAGCTCATTTATACGAGGTATGTGTTTGTGCGTATCAACAAAGGCTTTACAAGTGAGTATAGTACTCAGAGTAGCGGGGATGCTTCACTTTCCACTTTATCAACAGATAAATGACAAACTGCTCAAACACATCACATTGCATAAGACTGGGGGTAAACCACGGGAGTCTTTCTTGCTGAAGGCAACGGTGCCAGTTTTTCCTACTTTTCTCCATGAAAGGATGGAATATAGAAGGGTGGATCATTGACAGGCAGGGAGAGCAGCAGGCAGTTAGACAGACATGATGTACAGCCCTGCATAATCAGCTCTCAGCCCCATTAATCTGGGCAGACTGCAACACTTGATGAGACTGTGATGCATATGGTGAAAGTTCCCCCCCTCCCCAAATCAGATGTCATTTTGAAGAACAGTGTCAGCAGCGCTACCACCAAAGTAAGAGCCTAGTCATGCAGCCACACCCCTTAACACAACCATCGCGCTCAGAGGACAAAGACTCCGAGGACATCTGGAGTCTTCCCACTCCAGCGGCACAACTAAATTTATAATCACACAGGTGAGCACAAAAAAAAAGAAGCACATGCACAGTCAGCATCACATGGTGCAAGCACAGGCGCTGCGTCTGATTTCAAAAACCAACAAATCTCCTTAATTATTGTTTCTCCAAGGGCATACAGTGTTATGCCTAAATCCTGAGCCCACGGTTATTACAGCCATAGTATCACAGTGAAGAAACACAATCCGGGCTTCTCTCAAGGGAAAAGGGCATTAAACAAGAGTACACAATGCAGGGGTCATTGTGTAGGATGACAAGGTTCACTAGACATTTTCCTCTGCAGCTTTAACTCTTCCCTCAAGGCAGGTAAAGCCACAGTAACATGTTCAATTATAGCTGTAAGTGTTTATTTAATGTTGCAGACTCTTCATCTCGTTTTCCGTAGGGAGGGTTGTGTAGCTGAACTTTATTTGGATGCCATAACTGTGGAAATTAGAAATTACAATTTGGGAATTTAATGGAAAATGTTGCATCTTAAGCTGATATCTGGACAACAGTATTAACAAACATATCAGCTGAGAAGGTTCAAGAGAAGAAGAGATACTAAATGGGTTTTGTAGTAAAACTGTTCTGAAAAATACTGCTTTTAAGGTGAAGCCCAATCTTCAGATCTCAATGGAAACTTAAGACAGTGTGGAATAGAAATATCTGGAAGATCAGAAAATTAGAGCAAGACTTAACAAAGTTGGGAGGCTAGTAAGAAAACATCTTAATGTAAATGGTAAATGGCCTGCATGTATATAGTGCCTTTTAACCTTAGCTAGGTTCTATGAAGTGCTTAATAATGGCTGCGTTCCAAATCAGATGCTTTTTATTTTTCCATTTATTATGTAGAGAGTCGACATCACAAAATATGCACTGTTGCATGTCATTCACTGGGACATGCTATTTCATCATAATATTGTGGCTCAAACTGTAACTGTCTTGCTCATATATCCGTCTGTTGTGTGAAATGAGTTGCCATTTGGTCTGTGCACTCTCGACAAGTCAAGCTTGTTTATAAATACTCGCGCAAGATACTGTGACGTATGTGACATAACTGTGCAGGGGATTGTGGGTAGGAATGGCCAGAAAAGCATGCTGGCTTGCATACTGCAAAATCAGACACTAGGGTATTTTTGGCGTTATACATATAATGGATTTGCACATACAAGATCTTTTTCTTGCATACTACATAGTGTGGTAGAGTGGGTATTAGAACAGACACATTGTGTTTCATATTCTGACATTCACATCCGCACTTGCACACCAATGGTGGCAGAGCTGCTATGAAAGGTGCTTGCCTGTCATTAAGCACCTTGCAACTTGAGTTTATTGTCTTGCCCAAGGACACTTTAGTACATGGAAGGAGCGGGGATTGAACACCAAACCTGCTCTACCATCTAAGCCTTGGTCTCAGACACCTCTGTAATTTAACAAAAGAGATAGCTAAACATTGATTTAGCAGAGGCTGAGTTGTCCTACACCTTACTCAGGACAACAGCTTAAGCTTTAAAAATGCTGATGGAGCTTACATTTCCCTTAATGCAACTTAATAGCAGTTTTTGCTACACTTCCCTTACAAGCAAATGTCACAGTTAAAATTCCAAATCCCATGCTGTAGTTCATAAACCAGGCTTTCTGTTTAAAAAAACTAAACAAAAAGAACTGTTGCCCTCAAGCTAAGATAACCATGATGGACATAAAAGGTAATTTTTCTTAGCCCTTACAAAACTACCTCCAGAGCCACAGAAGAAATTATGCATCTCTTTTCACAGCGTCTGTAGGACTCCCATCTACAGCTGAACATCTGCAGACCCATAACAACTGGCGAACCTGCACAGTCTTAAGACTCTGTGATACAATGCAAGTTCCAGGAAAGCGAAAGCAATGAAACCGAGTGGTAAGATATGGATTGAGATTTTCCAAATAACGTGTAGTTTCTGGGGCTACGATATTTTACTGTAATTTGCTTTGCATACTGTTTGTTTTTCCTCCACTGAACTTCTGATGAGTGTTTGCCTGTAAATGCAACTGCAATCTAACTCTCCAGTTCTCCTGGAAGACAATTTAAAGAGCGCAACCTCATAATACAAAATTACTCTCACATTTATATCATTTTTTCCTGAATAAACATGCCATCACAGCAATTTTAGTTGTATAAGAGGTGCTGCTGGTGGGAAGCGTAAAGCCAGATAGTTAGACTTAATGGGCCTTGCTGTGTGTAGGGAGTCAGCGGCTGTGACTGTGACATAGTCCACTGGGACTTCACTCCCCCTGTTCTGTACTGGGCAGTAGATGTGTCATTGCTTTTACGGTCCTCTGTAATATTTCATGACCCTATACATTGGTAAATCAGAGTGAAGCAGATGAAAGGCACAGCAGCAACAGTCACAGTCGTCTAAAATAAACAGTCACAAAAACCCTGGTGGCGTGATGTCTTTTGGCTCAGTCACATTAAGGTCATCAAAATAAGCAAGTGCAACCAGGCATCCTAAATGAACTCCCTAAATGGTGGTTTTTGT
The DNA here is from genome assembly GCA_900302755.1 of Chromis chromis. Taxonomy (NCBI): domain Eukaryota; kingdom Metazoa; phylum Chordata; class Actinopteri; family Pomacentridae; genus Chromis; species Chromis chromis. Next base: position 5,877 of record OMNN01002104.1, on the reverse strand, counting down.
AAGATGGCTTTCTGAAGTCATTTGTGTTGTAATGGAGCTGCGTCCTGCTGTGTCGCAGGCTTTCTTCAGTTGACTACAACCGCCCCTAATGAATCTTAGATGACTTGGACTCCACGTTTTCATTAGAAAAGACGACAATGCAGACACACATTTCTGGAAAACAAAAAACAAGATCACCCCACTAACAATTATGCCATCTCTAGTTAATAGTAATGATTTGTTCTAAAATCCTATCAACGTGATTTAAGCTATAAAAAGTAGTTTAACATGTCAAATCTGCAGTGCCCCTGAAATAAAAACGGAGATAATGCGAATGCAAAGTAAGAGATGTCAGGAACTGATTTAATCAGTGAAAAGAAGATTATAGGAGAGGTAACCATATAGTCCATGTCCATTTAAAAGTAGTAGATTGAATTACTACATTTAAACAAAGCAATACTGCCATCTAGTGTGTTAATAAATTGGGACATTTCTTTACAGGATCAGTAGATTCCTACAAATGATAATTAAAACAATATCATATATATATCTGATGAGAATGAAAGATTTGCAAAGTCAAATACTATGTGTGAAGTTTACAGTAATGTATGGTCTAAACAAAATATTCATAGACGTGTGAGAAAGCAACTTCTGGTTTTACTGGTATACTGAATGCTAACAATAAGTATGTTAAGGACAACTTCTCCAAAAGCTTATCATTCAAGCTCATGTGATAAATGTGATAAAGCAAGTGCACTGCGGATTTCTGTACATTTTACAAGGTTGCATCATTAAGAAGTCATGCACACGAATGCTGCAGTATGGGGTTCATCACAGAAAGCAGAAGAGTGAAATTCTGCACACTGGAGATGTATATGAATTCCATTTTACTATGCAGACAGTGTTTCTCCTACTTGTTTTTTCTTTCAGATCTTGTCTTGCATAAACTGCCTTTATTAAAACTCCCTGTCTATTTCAAAATATAAAAAAGGGTAGGCTACATTAAAGAGCTTCTTTTATTTGATTTTATTTGTTAACATGTCTATTATTTGTTTTTTTTTAAACGATGAAAGACTTCATCTTCAACACTACGGCTGAGCACTTCCACCCTGAAAGCGCAGCTACCTATGACAGTCTAGAAAACATATATGATTCATATTCGTTCTCAGAATCAGTTTGTGGCTCTAACATGTAAGTTTTAGTTTTCCAATATCACAACCTGTCATTGTGTAGTGTGGAGTAGTTTTACAGTGTTTGAGAAGAGTTGTAGCTGAGCTGGTGACTGTACAGTGTACAGCTGTAGTCGTGGTAATATCATTGCTTAAAATAGAGATGAAGTCAGGTATGTGAGGCTTTGCAAGTCATTAACTCTCCTTTTAACCTTTTTGTACATCTACAGCCATTTAAAAGCTGCACCCGAATGTGATGCATGTGAATCGTACCAACTGAACCAGGACTCCGACTCACTCATTACAGACGTTCTTTCAGGCTGCAGTTCTGTTTCATCTGTGCTTTCTACGACACACCACACTTGCACTTTAAATGCCTGCTATGCTCTCTCAAGGTTTTGAACACTGGCTCAGGTGTCTGGATCAACTAAATGCCTGCAGTGACAAATGGCATGTTAGTTATATCTTGCCTCTGTCTAAGCCCTCTGGTATGTTTGCTGGATATCAGCATATCTTTACTTTATTTGAAGCAGACGTTGAGCTGTCAGATGGAGCCATCACTATTCTCTCTACACATTTAGCGCTTTTCTTATAATGCTGTATTAAAGAGTTTAAAGATTCACTGAAAGCTACGGGGGTTACTGTTGTGTATGCCGATTGTTAGTTTATAACAAAAATGAAAGATCAAACGGCACTAACAGAAGAGGCTGGAAAAAATATAATCCGTACCAGTGTAATGAGTCTTACAATGTTTCTTCTTGCAGGTTCTGGCACTTTTCATTGTATTAATGTAAAACACAACACGTAGACCTAACAGCTTTGCTGTCAAACTGTACTTTCCCACAGTTGACTTAAATACATTAGTGTCTTCATTGCCAGGTCACTCTGTTACTCACAGATTCAATATCCATTTATTCTTGGTAATAAAAAAAATCAATCTGCAAGGTGGTTGGCAGGCTTCCACGGCTGCTGATAAGGCAGAGTTGTCTTTTGGCACATTACAAGCAGCTCAAGTGCCTCCAGTGCTGTTCCCAGGGTTGTCCAGTGTATCTAAGAAATTACTTGCATATCATTCACACTGATTGTTTAATCACAGATCACGGCTTGGCAGAATTACCATAAACGGATGCATTAGAGTTGTTGTATGACCGTTTTATGTGATGGCACAAGAACAGCATGCCGCACACGTTCTGTTTTAGGCATTTTGACGATGTCCACGATCAGTGTAATTAAGAATGAGTGCAATGGTGAGATGAGCTCATATTCCAAGATCACAAAGATTTACATCAACCAAAAGTATGATGCAGGGGCTACAATGTGCTGACAAAAATGCTCAGTTCACAAAACATTCTTAGATTCTAAATTAAACAAACTGAGCGGTAAGGGTGTTGGAGATGAGGTGCTGAAATCAAGCTCTATGATACGAGAAAAGTAGAGAGAAGGCAAAGAAGTTCACATTGACTCATAAACACAACTAGGTAATATTATTGGATAACGGAAGAAGACAGATCTAAAATGAATCAGCTTCTCTTTCTCAGTGTGGGCACTGACCACTTTCTCATATCATCAGTGTTGATTAAGGACAGAATTAATACAGTCAGTGAACAGTAAATATTGTAATAAATACCCTTCTAGTGTATGCATCTTCTGCAGTTGCCAGAAAGACACATTAAAGCACACAAAAGATGAATCCTAATGTCTGCTGGATGATGGTCCTGTATTTTCACAGATGTTTACTCAGCAGTTCAACTTTGTAATTCTAACTGGGCACCAACGTATTTCAAAAAGGCAGACGTGGAGGACTTCAAATATCTGTAAGTGTGCAACTGTATGTGGACGAGTTAGTGCTTAGACCAGGGCTGCATAATATATTGTTTTAGCAACAACATCACAAAGTGCACACGTGCATTGTCACACCGAAGGAAGTGTAATGTGCTGCAAGGCAAATTAACTCCAACATATCATGCTACAACTTTTTTTTCTGCTGCTTGAAATAAAAACAAAACTTGCACAGTTCTCATTTTCCATGGCTAATCTACAAGAGAAGTCTGTCTGATAGAACATAGATCACTTTGATTTAAGGGTTTTTGTGATACAGTTTTTTTTTGTTTTTTACTTTTTTTCACAGGACACAGAGTTTGTTACATGTGCAAAGCAAAATGAGCGAGAAACAGGTGCAACATCAGTTGTATGGAATTATTTCAGCTACAGAGAGAATGATGTTGATCAAAAGCAGGGACTCTGTAGACAGTGTCTTGCAATTGTTGCCACTAAATCAGACAACAATACTAATAGGTTTGACTATTTAAGCTCCACAAAGCTCTGTATGACGAATAATATGAAAATTCCTGCATTTTTTGCATTGCAGAAAATCTAAATACCACAATGTCATTTTTTTCCAATCTCGTGTCACCCTAGCTACTTTTTTTTTTTTTTTTTTGGGCCTTTTATGCCTTTATTAGAAGTACAGTGGATAGGGTTGGAAACAGGAGAGAGCTGGGAAGGACATGCGGCAAACGCCCGATGCCGGAATCGAACCCGGGACAGCCACTACGCCTTAGCACCTGGGTCACGCGACATAACCGCTAGGCTATTGGGGTGCCCCGTCACCCTAGCTACTTATCCAAACGAGCAATTAACAAAAAACTAAATTAAAAACAGTAATATGCTAAAAAGTAAACAAAGTAAAATACTGTAATGCAATTCTATTTACACTTTCATTGGCATGATCATTTAAGTATATAAAGTTACAGTATAATTGTAGTGAAATATTGTAGTTCTAATGCTTTACTATTAATAATAATAATAATAACAGCTATATAGTTATGTAGCTATGAAAAGTAATACAATTTAGTTATTTCTGCCACCAATATGAGGTATTATTATTGGCATCTGGCATGGCAAACTGTAAGCATACGGAACCAGCTCACTCTCCTGCCTGTGTCTCTGCAGCAGATAGTTCACCTTGACAAGAATACCATATCCTCAGCAGAAGGCATAGAAGCATGTGAAGCAGAAAAGCCAATAACCAGATGTCGGTCTCAAAGAAACATCTTTTATCTTTATCTTAGCGCAAGAGAACTAAACAAAACAATCATCAAGTTTTAGACTTTAAGGTCAAGAGCTTTGGGACCTCCTTTCTTCATCTGATTAATAAATGCGGCTTTGATTTATTGCATGAGTGGAAATAGCTCTCTGGACTTACGGGACAGAAAAAAAAACAGCTAAAAGAAACACTTCAAAATTGGAAACTGGTATCTGTGAACTCATTATTCCAAATGTCAGGTAAATATTTGATATTTGTTTCTTTGGATGGCTCTAATCTTCTCCTGGTCTGGCATTTGTCCTCTCCTGTCCTCCCACACAATTCACCCTGGCATATGCCACAGCTGAGGCCCATTAATCAGAGCTCATTTTATAAGGGCTGAATACACTACTCTCCATTCTCATGCATTAACCTTGTTGCTGCCCCTTACCACCCCTGAAAGTTGGCACTGGTGAGCAGCATGTGTGTTCTTTAGCGTGGTGTGTGTGTGTGTGCGCGTGTATGTGTGCGTGTGTGTATATTTTGAGCTCTTGTCACTTGTTAGTGTAGCAATTCCTGCCATGCTATAAATAAAGCCAGTCACAGGGAGGGATGGAAGCCAGTGGAGTGCTTTGACAGCAGAGGGCATAGTGGCCTTGTCTCCCTTGGATATGAGGATTAAATCTGGTCTACAAACTGATAGCTCACTACATAGTTTATACACTGTACCACTGCACCTGCCTTTTTTTTTTTTATCAACTATTTATTTCACTCAGAACTTGGCTATGATTTATATTTTGTAACTGTGCATTTGTATTACTGTTGTCGCTTTATGTTCCTGTTTCATACACCATGCACAGACTATAGAATACTTTTCTATTTATCTGTTTGAATCAATTCCAAGGTTGACAACAGACCCAAGAATAGGACGGCTAGAACCTTTTGCATGATAAATTAATCTATACATTTTTTTTTTATTAACTGAATAGTCGTCTGTTACAATTTCCATAGTCCAAGGATATCTCTTGGAATTATTTTCTTTTTTGTCATATCAATGGTCCACAACCCAAGGATATTCAATTTACGATGACAAAACCAAACAAAAACTCACATTTGAGAGGCTGGAACCAGAATAATTGGCATCTGTGCCTGATAAATAGCTTACACAATTATTCGGTGAGAATTTTTCTTTTGATCAAATGGTAATTGCAGCCCTGTTCAAGACAAACATTTCATAAAAAACAACTATTTAATCACCGCAGTGCCACAGGGAAACAAGAATATAAATAATTCACGGCCCTTTGCATGCTCGGTCTGCAGCCAAGAAGAAATGCAGTAAGAAAATATTCAGTCTTACCTTGACCCTGGACATCCAGTAAGTGACCACAAAGAATGAGAAGGAGCTGGAAGATGGACATCGGCACACCCACTGAGAGAGGTCTGCATCCCACAGTGCTCCGGCTCTTTGTGACCATGGTACCCTTAGATGCTTTGGGAAATCATGTATATTAAGAAAAAAATCAAGTACATGACATGAAAAAGTAAAAACATGAGTACTGGGATCATGACGCACAGCGACATACACAAATAATCTGGTAGATATTAATTCACATATTTGTTCCGTGCTAAATATTAATTTTAAAAAACTAATATTTTCAGTATAAATTGAACAATAATTAATCAGATTCAAATAACATAGCTGAA
>OMNN01002102.1:14074-36323 GCA_900302755.1 Chromis chromis | reverse complement strand
GTCATAGGTTTGCATGTCACTCTAACTTTTGTTTTATCAGTATTATTCTGATACTGTCACGACCTGTTCTTTGAACCCTCAATTACATGAATTATTACTTAAACATGATTAACATTAAGTTTAAATCTATTTTTATCACTTAAAATTGCTTAAATAATGGAGACATTTGAAAATTGAAAATATGTATCTTAATGAGGGGGTAGCTGGTAAATGGTTGCCATATGACAGCAGTGTGTTGTAAGTATTAAAAATAATAATTATTCTCTGAGAGCATCCTTTTATTTAAAATAGGACTAAAGGAATCTAATTTACACTTAGTGAAATGCACAACCCAGTATTTTCACAGTTAAATTATAGAATTTTAATCAATATTTGTAGTTTATGGTAATATGGTGCATCTTGCACCTATAAAGCATCTACAATACTTATATTTTATCTTCTATTAAGAAAAGATTGTTAAACTGTGTGGGCTAATTGACTACAAATGAACACAAAGTGGAGCAACATATAATTTGGTCAGGATGTTGCAGCTGCTTCTGTTGAAACAATGATTTCCACTAGTGTAGTTCATCTATATATGTATATAATATATGCTATAGTTACATTTCTAAAATTACAAAGTATGAATAAAACCATGTATTTTCTCTTGTAATTAATGTAAACAAAGGCTGTAAATATAGTCTCAGAGTTGTAGCCCAGTACAATAGATTGACTGCACTAAGATCAGTTCCATACCAGCATTTAGTTGCCATATGGTATTTATCTCAGCGGTTTGCAAAAAACAAAACAAAAAAGGCACATCTAAACTGTTTCTAATGATTAACATTAAGATAGCATTTCATTTTTTGAAGAATTTTGCCTAAATATGAACTACGTGTAAACTTTGGGAGCTCTCAGATCATAACCTTCTAAGTGAGGTGTCAATGCAGAAATAACATGCAAAAAGAATTTCTTGTCCTAACACAGTAAATGACCCTTTTCACAACTGAACAGTTCCAATACCCATGTTACTATAATATATAGTATGCCAGAATACATAGTATCTCAACTGCAGTATTCCCATAGTACTTGGATGTATGTTGACCCACAGTCCTCTGCACAGTTATGTCACATACGTCACAGTGTCTTGTGTAAGTGTAAACAAGCCTGAGCTGCTGAAAGTACAGAAGACAGATTTCACCCTACAGACTGCAATAGTCAAAGTTTAAGATGCAACATTATGACAAAGTAGTATGTCCCATTTGTATGCATACAGCATGCAACAGTATGTACTTTGTAGGGTAGTTGTACGAAAGCGTGTGGTTTGGAACGCAGCCATGATTACTGCTTTTTAGTAAAACTGAGATAAAGTTTTTGTTGCCATATGGCAACACCATGCAAGAGAGGGTTAACTCCCTTTAAACTGTGCCACCTTCACAGGGCTCTTCTTGTTAATGTTAATCAGCCCAAATCACAACAGTGTAGCTGCTGATTCAATTGAGGCCTGATTTATTTTCATTTTAAACAAGACAACAAAACATTTCTAAAGCCAGTGTGACGTTAAAGACTGTACTATTACCTTGTTTTCCACGTTTTCCTTCATGGTTGGCGAAGAAACCCAGTCCCACCTCTTCCTTTTATCATAGCTGATGATCATCTGATTGATCACAACAAATCCAAAAATAATTTATATTAACCTCAATTGATAAGGCAAAAGAAAAGATTACATCACATTAATTAAGAATATAATTTGTAATTGGTACAAAAGAAACTGTTGTTCTGTCTTTTTTATTACCTTTTGTTGCCTAAGTGCACTTTTCTATCTTAAGTGAAGCTCAACTACAATTGACTGACATTTCGTTGACAGGCGATATACAAAAAAAACAAAAAACAAAGATGCATTGAAAACCTCACAAATTGTAAGTAAAGCCCAGTACTAATACATTTTGGCTTTTCTTTGCAAAAATAAATATTTCCACATTCTAACATTAAATAACTATGTGCACAAAACATGAATAAATTAATAAAAACATTACAATTAATCCTTCCTTGTAAAACTGCCGCATACAAGCTCTCGTATATTTATGGAGTTAAACGTAACTGAGTGAAATCTGAGATCACACCAGCTACATCGTCCTCAAACACAATGGTAGCGCCTATTTAATAACAAAATGAAAACAAATCCGCAGCACAATCACTTTAATGCTGCACGCTCACATTACAAACCATTGTTCAAGTGCTCAAAGACAATGAAGTGCATTGATCTGTTACACGAGTCTGTTTCTCCCTGAACAGCAGTCTAGTTGCTCTATAGCAGACACAACTGCAATGTCAGAAGCAGTCCTAATTGAAAAGTTAATTAACTTTTTGAAGTCATCAGCTGTCATTCTTACAAATCAGACTCCAGTCAGCCCCCCCTGAGACCAACTTTATATCAGCCTTAATGACTGGGGACCTGCGCTTGGCTACATGGGAACATTTGGTCATTGAAAGTACCATTTATAGAGTATTGTTTAATTAAAGTCAAATTAAGAGAACTGTATGCAGAATTTAATTTCTGGTATGAATTACTGTTGAAAACAGAGTGCAACTCAGATAATCAAACTTTTCATTATCCTCTCCTCCCTCCTGAGGTGCCTTCGCTGCTTCGCTCCACATCTTCGTTTGACGACTCCCAAGACATAAATGAGAGGAAGCTACCCATAATGCACTGCATATCAACAAGTTTTCCCTCATACATCAACTTCCTCCTGTGCAATGTTTTTGTTTTTAAACAAACAAAAAGCTTCGACCCGTATCTATGTCTGGAGCTGATAATGATCTCAAAAATGTTGCTATCGGAGAGGTTTGAAATTCCACTGACATTATGAGAAGCCTCAGAAACTGTTGACCAGTGTTATGTTTATGATTTTAGAACATGCTGAGGTAAACCAGCAAAATCTTTCAAAGACGTGAAATGAGAAATAATTTTGATGTGCAGAATATTTTTGGGCATTTTGTGCAATTTCTTGAAATTCTTGGGAATTTTTGAAAACGGAAGACATCTTGGACCACTTGAAAGTGAGGGCCTTTTTTTTGAAAGTGAGAACAGTTTTAACAGTTAAATTAGTTTTGAAACCTTTGCAATTGTGTGTCTATGTGTATAAATGTGTATAAATGTGCGCATTATATACACACTTACACATTCTGTCTGGTCCTCACTTCCTAACAGACCTTTAAAAGGCTGTTTGGAGATTAAGGGTCGGTGATTCTAATCCAGAACAGAGTTAGCTGCATGACTTCAGGTTTAATTCTGGGATTTCAGGGCTTGAACTGTGTTTCACTCCTTACTGGGTTGCATTGCAATGGGAACGCATTACAATCTTACAATTCTCTTGGAAAATGGCAGCATCATTTCCGTACGGTTCTGCTGAGCTCGATGTGCAGATAGAGTTAAAAGGAAGGTGTAAGTTTTGAGAGCTGCATCCAGTTTCAAAGCCATTGTTCTATTTGCCTTTGTAGAGTGATATAATCTTAAAGCAGAAACTAATTAAAACACTAAAGCCTGATGGCCTGCTTACTGACCTTATAAGATTTGCAATCAGTCTACTTATCAGTTCGAACAATGTTTTTATATTAGTTCTTTACTTGCTCCCAAACTGTTTATCAACCAGGGTTGCATCTGAAAGAATAAAACAGTTTTACACTCCGTAAGAGTGAGATTGAATTTGAGATTTACTTATTATTATTATTATTTATTCTTTAAATAAGTAATCTTTTTGTTTTGTAAGTAGCACAAAGGGACTACATCTGTAATTTTGTTATACGATCTTGTGATGCATAATGATTACACTGAACCTTGAATAAGAAACCTACACATCTAAGCAGCCTGTACACAACTGTAGTTACAGTCAGGTCCACTTGTGCCTCAATGGTTAACAGTGGTATCGATAAGACTTGCTTTGGCTGCAGCATCTGTGTTGAGTTTGGCTTGTATTATAAGTCTAAATTCCTCATATTGATTTAGGATAATGGTTGGTTCTTCTTGTCTGAAATGTGTGGTTGTAGACTGGTGTGCTGTGAACATTCTCATAGTTAGATTTCGAAACTCAGGCTCGACTTACCGATTAGCTACCCAGCTACGAGTGACCCGCTCAGCTTGCCTGCGGTTGTTAGGTTTAGGTTAACCAGATAAAGTTATCCGAAGTATACTGAACTTGCTTCATAGTAGAAGCTCCTGGTGTTTGTACGCAACCTCGGATCTGTAAATGGGAAACAAACAAAGTGTCTTGATTGTACACTCAACACTACTCTAGCATGTCCTGTGCACTTTTGAGCTTGTGCACGATCATGCTAATCCCAGACTCCACCTTTAGGACTTGGCTTTAGGGTTAGGCCTTTAATTAGGTTTGGGTAATAGTTGGGCTTACTTTCTTAAGATAACCCATTTTATGACACAATAATTTCTCCATCACACAATCAATATGTTCTCTTTCAACCCTACTCTCACGCTTTAATGCTGAATTCAGGCCAGTGTTGTCAAAATTCAGAAGGACGAGGCTTAAATTCCCACCATCATACTGCTGTCTCATTTTAAAGGTTGTGTGCAGACGGATCCTCCCATGTTGTTTCTGGGGGGTCAGCGCAGGTTTAATTGATTCTCCTTCTCCCTCCGTCTCTTATTAGGGCCACAGCGGCTCTCCATGGGAACTGCTAATTGGCCCTCCCCTGTGGCCACTTGGAGAAGCAGGCAGACGTGGCCCGGTAGACACTTCTGCCGGTCCACAGGGATAAATGGTGGATAAGAGATTCACGCGAACACGCAGCTCTGAGGTTCGCTTCTTTAGGGACGACAGTCTGATGTCTCCCTCCTTCACCATCTGGACAGCAGATTTACTGACAAACGGATCGGGACCAGAGAGACTCACGCGATGAAACATGATTTTTAGAAGATAACTCCTCTGCTCAAACTGGTGTGTGTGTTCTTCTGTCTTTGTGAGGACCTGATTGAGGTCTAGATTTGTTCTAATGTGAGGGCATTTATGGAAACTGAGGAAACTTTTGAAAAGTGGAGGTATTTTTGTAAACTGCAGATGGTTTTTGAAAAGTGATTTTTTTTTTTTAATATATATATATATATTTTTAAATGTGGCCATTTTTGAGAAGGTTTGGCATCATTGCAATGTGATGACATGAGTTTCAATAAATGCAGACTTTTTTGAAAGTATGAAACTTTTGAAAAGTGAGAATATTTTTGACAAGAGTGGACATCCAAGGTAATGTGAGGACATTATCAACAACTCAGTGCACTTTTTGGAAAGAGAAGACTTTTGTGAAGGCAGAAAACTTTGAAAAGTGAGGATAAGGGAAGACTTTTTTTTTTTTGAGAAATAAGACATTTTTGGAGAATTGCTCCATTTTTTAAGTGAAGGCATGTAAAAAAGCACATTTTCTAAATTGAAAACATTTAGAGGATACATTATTTTATTAAAGCTCATCACAAGTCAAGAAGTAAGGCGAATGGTTGTGAGTGAGAAAAAGCATTGCAGAGAGAAAGTGTGGGATGATTTAAAGGTTGTTTGTGTTGTGGGCATACCGTGTGCCCATGCATGTTTGTGTATGTGTGTGGAGCATGTAGGTGTGCAACTTCGCTGTAGTGTGAATTGCTGGCTTAGTGCATGTGATTCTGGCTTTGTGTGAATTCATGGAAGTGCCTATGTGCATGTCTGCACCGCATGTGGCAGATAAAAATGTCCTAAATTCTGGTGGCTACAAGTGTATTTGCGTGCATGCTTTCCTGCCCATGTGTGAGAGGACATTATGTGTGCTTGTGTAACTGACCTTGATGTGTGTTACTCAGAAGTCAAGATGAGCAGACAGACAGGCAGCAGACTCTCACCTCAGTTGTTCGTCTTTTCTCGCTTCACTTCAACCACAAAGACGCAGAAGAAGTGGTTGTATTTATTCCATATCAAACTAAAGTTTGCTCAGCCTTTGCATCCTGTCTGCTGGATATAAAACCATCACGTTTCCTCGAATATGACATTTAAAACTTTTTAGGTAAACTTGCGTAAGCAGACTGAAAGGAAGTGTAGGATTTTTTTTTCTGTCTCCGGTCAACCTGGCTTTTTTAAAATAAACCTGAGCATGGTACGACACCGAGAAGAGATAACGGTTTCGTACGCACATGTTGAGATATTCTCACGGTGCTGAAAGGCTGAGGATGCATAATTTTTTTTTTTTTTACAGTAACTTGAATAATATCAAAACATTCACTCCATTATGACTCACCGAGTGTCTGTGGCTAAAACTTTGCCTTACGGTCTCTTTGTTGTGGTGTGTGTTTTATTGAAACGCCCCAAATTTACCTGAAGCGCTTCACTTTTTCGGTTTTGTTTTTTGTAGACCATTAAGCGGAAATCAACAGAGAATAAAGGTTTTCCACAGTCTGCTTTTACATACTCAAATCATCTTAAATATTAATTAAAAAATAGTTTTAATGTCAGTGTGACCTCTGAGCAAAAAGTGCAAAAGGATCTCACTGAAATTATTTCAAAGGATATTGAAGGAAGGAATCACCCTGTGCAAAAAACAAAATCATATCAAAACTCACCAGTCATAATGGTTGTAAAACCACAGCGAAGTTACAACTGTGCAGGAAGAGTGGAATTGAAAATGAATCAGGCGTGAAGTTTCTCAGCGCGAGTACAGAGAAATCACAGTGGAGTTCAGAGAGAGCCTGGGAGTCAGGATTAGCGTTTGAAGGCTAAATGGTGTTATCGGTTCTGATTAAGGAGCATGTACATGGTACTCGCTCCACCTCTGAGACAGCCATGGATGTCAATAGGGCTAATTGGCTCATTAGACCAGGTATTTAACTGTGCTATAATCATTCTGTGTCATCACTTAAGCCCTGGTGGAGCACGAGGGGCTCTGGCGAGTGAATACCCCTCTAACCTCTGCAGTAATCTGTGATACAAGATGGAGAGGCTTGTCTGACAGAAGGAGTGCAAGGTGGCTCATGATCTGTCTTGTGCTGTGTGGATTTTCAGTTTTGATTTTTTGGTTAAATTTTACTTTTCCAGTGAGCAGATGAAAGGAGGAATTTGCACTAAAAGAATTTTTAAAAAAAGTTCAAATGGTGTTTTGGTTTTCTTATCGACTACCCAACTCATCCTGGATAAAGTGCAGATGTTAAAGTCGGGGTAGAAATTAATAAAACCCACAAAGACTAGAAACCTCTCATACAACAATGGATTTTCCCCAAAATACCCTAATGTTTAAACCAATTGACTTAATCATTAAAAAAAACATATTTTGAACAGGTACTGCGGCGGCCACCGAATGAAGGGAAGCCCCTAAAATCTTGTGGGAAATTCTTGCATGTGACCTTTAAAGAGGTGGCACCACGCTGTTTTTCTGTTTGTTTGATTGACAGATTTCACGTCATAAAAGACAAATGTCTTTAAAATAAATGGATCCAGAAGGCAACTTATTCCCTCAACTCCACACAGTTCATTGATTCAATTACATTCCTATACAACTACACTGCATTCTTAATGATGTGTTGAGGAAAGTATTTTGTAAAGGATCATGTTTGTTTGTGACGCATTTGCTTTATAGCCGCACATATGTATATATTACATATATATTAATAAGGCTGGATTCATCACCTTGGTAACCCAGAATATTAAAGTGAAGCTTCATATATGGTTTGAAAGACTTGCATTTGAAACTAAACTGTGATGTTTTTCTACAGGTAACCAAGTAGTTCTGTGCCCAAATCAAGCTTCTAAAATGTAGTTGTGAAACTGTGAACCAAACCAAAGTAATATTTTCCAAAACGTAACCAAGCAGTTTTGCAACCTAAAATGAACAGTGAGTGAAAACGAAACCTAAATCTAAGAATAATGGACCCACACAGGGTTCGAACCCTGGTCTCATAGGTTTCAATCAAAACGTAAATGAAACGTATTCCAAGCATGTGCACCACTGCCCTTGTAGTTTAGTAGCTACACAAAATGTCTGCGTGGACACAAATTTTGAGTTGCGTTCTGTACGGACTCTTGCGTACTTAGGCAAGTGACGAAATTCGAACTTCACTCAGACCATCGCAGAACCTAGAGGAAGAGGAAAATATAACACTGGCCTGAGATGATTCTGCACAATTTATATCTATGGAGAATGCCGGGTGCACTGTGACCATAGTTTTGTAAGGCAGAAAGTAAAGGTGTGGAGTTTGGAGTGGAGAATGTGTTCCCAGAGACTTTCGCGCAGGAGAACAGAGTTTATAATATCATGAGCTGATAATCTAGGAAGAGAAGATATTAAAAAAAAAAACATAGCTGATCTTAAATTCCCTATGATAGTTAAAACACAAACTTAAATTCACATAAAAGCCAACAAGTTGACATGTATATTAAGTCGCTTCTTAGACATTCAGTCAGTGAATGTGAGAATCCAGTATGTGCAAAGATGGAGCTCATAACTGTGACTGTCCCAACAATTCCAATGCGAGTCCATCCCTGAATGCAAATAGAAGCACATGAGACAGATGGTGAGACTGGGAACAACGAATAAAATTAATAAGATTATATCACACAATAATTCCTGAAATCCATTAAACAGACCAACAGACTGCTGACAGGTTTTATGTGGATGAATATCTAATAATGACAGTGTCCTTTAATGCTTTCTTGAAATCTGTGATCTGCATGTAATATGATCAGTTTAATCAAAGTCAGATGAAAAGTGAAACTGCAGCACAACAAAAATTATGCCCAAAAGAATCAGAAAAGTTGAGAACTAGCGCAGCCTCTCAGTTTGTTTGTTTTCCCGTTCACAGTTCCACACATCCGTTGGAAGCTCGTGCCACCACTGCCATGGTCTTTGCTTAAAGGATGGAGGGAGAGGGGGGGGGTTGCTGGTGTCCTGAGGGCCCAGGGAAGCTGGCATGGTGCTGACCACGCCGCCGTTTCCTCTGAAAGGAATGTCTGGTGTGGCATCAGTCACTGCTGGCATTCTGGAGATGGTCTGCCAGTCCCTCATCATTGTGCCACCGCTGCACACACACACACACACACACACACACATGCATTGACACACACAGAAACATAAACGCGTCACACTCGGCTCCCACCCTGTGCAGGGAAGTGATAGGCAGAGGACGAAGAGCGCACATCCTTATCGACGCCAATCCAGATGAACCTACAGACACGCTTCCCCAACACCCCAGACCCACTCGCTGCACAGTTGGCCACCATTAGCCTTCTTTTAGCTATGACAGTCCTAAGGCTAAGGGGAGGGGGGGGGGCACCATTGCCAAGGTGCAACCATGATTTGCTACATTTCCCAGGGCTACGGGGCCTCTAGGCTTACTGGCCCATGGAGACATAAGCCCCGGCCTCCCTGGAGGCTCTCGGCCAACCCAGACGCTTGGCATGGGCCGAACCGCCCAATGGGAGCCATCCAAGAGCTGTGGATGGCTATGATATGTTTCCACCGAGGGCAATTTCAATCATGTGGAATTTCGATGGATGAAAGGAATGCGTTTCGCTGGGGGTGGACTGAAGGAGAGCGAGTCAGGCTGCTGCTTTCACATATTACCCCGTCTCATGGCAGAATTAAGAAGGTATCCTTCATCAAAATCATAGTAAATTTTAGGCTAAAACATTCAAAGAAAAAAATGTACCTGGCATAAAAAGCATTAAAGGGTCATTTGCTTAAATTACTTTAAAACCTGTTTCTGTCTTGTACCTAGTGATATATAACCGTGCAGATAGTCTGGTTTTATTTGTCCAGATTAAGATATTTGTGTCTTAATTTTCAGACACTACCACAGTGTCTTCGCTATTATTACCAGTTATCAGGGTGAAGCTGCTGAAGTAGAAAGTTTTTCCGAGCAAAAGTGTTGACTGTGTTTATTGCAACCATTCAAAGTATATCTCAGCATCTTTTAATAGACATTGCAATTAGCCTTTTCAGCTTTCAGCTCTTCAGACATCGATGATTTTCATTCACAAAACACTGGAATATTTTTAATTAAATATTTCTACAGACCCTGTTCACACCTGGTGTTAAAACGTATCATCAGTGATCATGTTTCATGGGGACATTTCAAATGGGGGGCCTTTAAGTCTTCTCCCAGGAAGTTTATATCATCAGACACTTCTTTTTGTGCATTCTGGTAATTTTTTATCCACCAATTCGAGCCTTTTCTGCATCAATTTATAGTGTTAATGTCTTTTTATGTAAAGAAAACCCTAAA
The DNA here is from genome assembly GCA_900302755.1 of Chromis chromis. Lineage (NCBI taxonomy): Eukaryota > Metazoa > Chordata > Actinopteri > Pomacentridae > Chromis > Chromis chromis. The sequence continues at coordinate 26,098 of OMNN01002102.1, read as the reverse complement.
ATTCAGGCGCTGGGTGACAAATCAAAATGTGATATAACATGTATAGATATAACTATGCTTTCTGCAATAGATTCAGTGGTGTGAGCTCATAATTTGTATTTTAAAAGTCAGGAAAAAGTCCCATTGCTGACTAAAACATTCCTCCCCTCTCTGCCCTCACCTGCCATTAGGATGCCATGTGCACCTTGAGTGACCACTTGTGATCAGATCTCACTTTTCTGCTCTACATGCAAATATACACTTAAGATCAGATGAGTTATTGCAATGCATTTCCTGTCCCTAGTGCGCTAGAAATAAAAAAACAAAACAGAAAAAAACACCAAATCACCATTTTCCTTGTCTCATGTTATTTAATATGAAACCATTTGTGCTTCTGCTTCCACAGAGGACATCAGTTGAGTAGGCGATTTGTCGATGTGGACACATTGGTGTACATACTGCTAAAACAATCTGGCCAATTTGCACCCTAGACCAGCTCCGAATGTGATCTGAGCAGCCGGATGTTAATGTGTCTTGAGTGCATTTACATATGCAGTCTACATGTTAGTGTCAGGTGTGCACAGGGCCAGAGACTCTTGAGAGCCTGCTGCACTCTCTAAATCAAGTCACATTACAGACAAGGGTTAACTAGGCTATTTCTTGGTAACATTGTTAGCATATGCTTAATTACCTGTAAGAAGGTAAATGGGAAAAAAAGCATATAACACCTCAATTCCTGAAAAATTAGTAAAGCTGTCTTCGCCAAAGGGATCTTTTGTATTTCTTTACTCTTTCACCTCTGTTTACTTTTGACAAAGCGGTACCTTACCACCGTGTTTCAAATATAATCAATGCGAAACTTTTCAAATGTAAAAATGATGAGACTTACAGCCAGCTTACCGCCGCACAATATGCCTTTACAACCTTTATGAATATTCATGCAAACATAACATCTGGTTTATGAGATTTTGCAAACAACATTTGAGGAGCTCATCAAAATAAGTTAGCAATTTCTGTGTTTGTGTGTCTGGAGAAATATCAGATGATAAAGAGGACACGGCTCACTGTCGCTGCAGGAAGAAGACAACAAATGTCATTTTCAGCAGTCACACCTACTGAAATGTTTCTAGCGTAGCGATTTAAAAATAAAAACTAATAAAACGGCATTTAAACCTTTTGTAGGGCCATCTTTCTCAGATACCAGTGGTCAGTCAGCAGTAGTGTGAGTTTGGCTAATCATATGATCTTTGTCTTGCATCAGTGGCACTGGATGCAAAGTGGGAACTGTTGGATCACGAATATGACCACATACTGTAGACATACAGGCCTACAAAAAGGTATGAAAACCTTTCTTATTGCTGTTTGTAGTTTTATTGCTGTATTATTGCTTCTACTCCTAATGCGTGGTGAACCTTAACCGTTATCAGTATTATGGGTTTTACAATTCATAAAGACTGTCATGATGTCAGAGACATTCATTAAAGATGGCACACACCGCAACACACCTAAATCAACCTAATCAAAGGGTTAAAGGCACACTGATGAAGGATTACAGTAATTTTTAATCTAGACGTGTTGTTTTTTTAATTCGCTCTGACTACACTGCCTTGATGGTTTTGATTAATATGGCCAGGAAATGTTTGTGAGCAAGACATATACAGCGATTCATCTGCAAAATAATCCAATCATTACCAACTAATGACAGGGGGGGTGAAAAATGATGTGAGCCCACCGCGGCTCCCCAACATGCATCAGGGCCCCACCGACGCAGAGGATTGGAGGCCCCACCTGTCACTGCGATGCAGTAATTGCATTGTGGGCTCTCTCCTCTCCTCAGCTCGCGCTCCTCTCTTCCCCATCCGCCGCCGTTCAGCTGCACAGACAATGCTCGTCTTAATGAAGCCGTCTGACGAGGTGGCAATTACAGACTTCTGTCACTGTCACCGGGGGCAACCGGGGAAGAGGTGGGGGGGGTTGGTGGTGGTGGCGGTGGTGGTGGCGTAGGATATCTCACCCCTGAGGGCTTCTCCACACCCGCTGTGTTCCGCTGGATGGCAGGGTGGCTAAGCTGCTGTCAAAGGCAACTGGAGAGCACGAGCTGGATTAGAGGTTTACTGTATGAGTGATTGTTAGAAGTGAAGTGATGCATCGCAGCGTATGGAGATGTATTGGATTCTCTGGATTGATGGATGATCCGGTGACACTTCCATGTACACTTAAAAATGGAGCAGTGCAGGAAAAAAAATCACCCGACTGCTTGGAGATTTTTTAAAAAATTTTTTGCATTTTTTTGCCCAAATTTCAAGAAACTCGCATGTGAAAGTTGCTCAGATTTTACACATGAAAATCACGTTCCGGCAACTTCTGCCTTGTGTCTTCTATGGTTCTAGAGGAGCTTTCTTAAGTCCAAAAGAATAACCCTGATGATGATATTGTCCAAATTATTAAAACTGAGACTTACAGAAACTCTGTGTTGCAAGGTCATGGAATGTGAAAGACGTCGGCATTTATTGAGCAGAAAATGTCTAATGAAAGCCAGTATTTAGTTGCATTATGACAAACACAAGAGCAAATGCTTTTGCAGCTGGACAGACTTAAGGTCAGGATATCTCAGCTGCATCAATTTTCATCAATGTGTTGTTAAAACAAAAGTAAAATGTGACTAAATAGACTATATTTCTAAAACTTTTAACTGAGGTTTGTAGATTTTCACAGTTTTTGCAAAGAGATGTTGCTCTATTTACCGCCATTGTTATGTGTGTGATAGCGATAACCTAAAACACAGAGAATTTGTGTAATTTAAGTGAACTGACCCTTAAACTCAACACTTACTGTTGTTTTAGGGTCAGACATGTTGACTATACAATTAACGCTCTTTAGCATTCATTGATATTGTTGTTTTTATTCTGGTAATTGGTCCCATGTTTACATTTTTAGCATTTGTTCCACATTATCCCATCACATTAAGTGTTAAAGGTCGCTTTGTACAGCTTTACTAACAGGCAACAGTGTGTGTTAAATTGGTCTTGAATTCATGCACAGGTGCCATTATAACTTAGTCACCAAACAATAAGTTGCTATAAATTCTCTAACCTCGCACAGCCTGCCGTGTCTCCACTTGTGCAGCAACAGACATTAAGAACACAATTAGGTTAGCCAAGCTTTGCTCAAAAAATTATGCAGAATTAGAGATTCCACTCTGGTTGCAGTGGTATCAAAAAAGCCACGGTGGCTAAAAGGGAAATGTGCATAAGAGGCTTAAAGGCATTCCAATTCTTAATGGTGATGTGATGGATGTAGTACAGAATGGCATTGCCGGCCTGGATAAATGGTTGAGTACAGATATAGCGCAACCAGCCTCAATGATCCACGTTAATGAAAACAACTGGAGAAAGAGTTTCACCAAAGCCAATTCAAAAGCAGTTAGTACAGTTGAAACTTCTCGTATGGATTGAATGCGGCTCTTCAAAATCATTAAATGGCATCAAATTACAATGAATGGATTTATCGATGGTAATTACTTACATGTGCATTAGATGTGTTTTAACAAAAGGACCAAATGGTTTCAGTCATGCAGTTAAATCCATGCAACGCAATAACAGAATGTGTCTGTGGTTATGTATGTAGTTAACCTTTTTCCATCAAACATGCTGTGCACCTATAACATACTCTCTCCACTCTGCAGTTTAACACTGCTGGGCCTTTAAAGTATTGCTCAATTGGAAAAAAGGTGCTTGAATCAGAATTGTAATGTCTTAGTGTTCTGACATCTCCAATGAAGCTTAAACTTTAGCTGTGTTGTCTGTGAAGTAGTTTGGTCCACACATACTCTCTCACACATAAACTCTTACTTTACCATTAGCACAGTTCTGCATTGGTGCCCACATATGACACAATGGTTATATCATGTCTACCTCCCCTGTTACATACAATGCCATAGTTCTGGAACCAAACAAAGTCATGAAAATACATCCTCCATCCCACCTCTTTACATTTTTACCCATACAGATGTCAGTGTCTCCTCTAAGTCTTCTTTATTTTGGACAGAAATGTGTATAAGCAGCAGAAAGGCTAAAGATTTCCAGCACCACTCTCTTTTTGAATAAGTGTATAGTGTGTCATATTAACCATATCACCTTATACAAATGCATATTTTCATTATCTATCAACATTTCAATTGCAAACACGCTCTGTCTTATATTGTTGCTGGTAAGAGAAGCCAACAGGTTGCTACACATCTTCCAAGTGCCCAATGGAAGTTAGATCTGACCAATATGGATTTCTGAAGGCTGATTCATGTAACTATATATATAAATACTTTTTACTGTAAGCATTTTACTGCCAAACTATGAGCAGACATCTGTGTTTGCATTAACACATTTATTTTTGTCAGTATGCAAAGACTTCCTCAACAGCATTTATCCCATCAGCTGACACTAAACTCTCCACACCAAGCTGTTCGGGCTGTTTCTCCTCCAACATCAGTGTTCTGTACGCTGCATGGAGCAACTCCACTGCACAGGCTGCCTATACCATATGCTTGGGTTGCTGCTATCCACCTACTGTACTCTGATTTTATCACTTAGTCAGGTAGCTGAACATAGAGAAAAACAGTGTGATGAGGTAAATATAGAAAATGTAACCACATAATCAAACTTAAAAGCTGATGCTGATTTAATTGATATGTTTTTTCACTGCTGGTGAAAAGGTGCATTCGAATTCAGACAACTCCTTCACTTTTTGGTTTAACTTCCTGTTGTTTCAATGGTTGCTTTGGTCACATGACATGTATAGTCGTGAGTTGAAATAAAAAGGCCTCTCTGGTCACACAGTTGGCCTCTATAAGCCAGTAAATCATTCATTTCATGAAGTTGCAGGCCATTTTAGTGCAATGTAAACCTTTGTGCATGTAGAACCTCATTCAGGGTTGTTTCTTTTCCAGGGTAGGTACTTCTGAAGGGCCCTGAAGAACTGCTGTGCGGGTCTTGACACTGAAAGGTCAACAAGCAGCATTTTCTGCCCTCTCGATGTCTTTGTTGAGTAGCAGTCTTCTCCCTCTAACATCATCATCAATGAGGTAAAATTCTCCATATGAGCTAACATTACAAATCTCCGTTATTCGATTTCCAGTAGTTAATATTTGTGGTTGTTTTGGTGCACTCTGAGTAAACGTCACAGTCAAAGTTGTCGGATCTTACACCACAGTGGAACCCAAGAAAAGCAGCTTTTTTTTGGTTCTTTAAGACATTAATAATGGAAACGAGGTTAAACTGATACCAATATAGATCCGACTCATCTTCCCCCAGCAAAGCCAGTGCAAAATGTAGTGCTTCATTCATTCAAACAAACATCGCCCCTGACCATAATCCATCCAGGATTACGTTTGTCGCCACAGCATAATTGAGTAAATCGCATTGTAATTTATAGAGTAAATTGTAGGAGACAACGGTAGTTTGGCTGGAGTTGATAAGGTGTGTAGCAAAATACACTTTATCAACAGCTTAGGTTAAGATATTGCTTAAAATCCAAGTTAAGGTTTCCTTAAATTACAATTGGTTGCACAAAACACCTTTAAGTGTTTTTCTTAAAGTTTCCTGAACATTTTCACTTAAGTATTTAAGGTTTTCTCCTGATCTTGATCTGATACTTAAATAATCCCTTAAAGTTAGTTAGACTAAAGACCTTAGCACCAAAGTAAGGAAAAAACTTACTAAGACTCCATTTTAACTGCAGAGTTCATGGTGATAAATAAATAATAAAAAAAACCTGAACAGTTTCCGACTTCCTGAATTTATTTTAATTGCAGTTTCCTGTAATATGTGTTGTTTGCCGTTATATGCGCATCAAAATTACTTTTTAGTTTGCGCCTTAATTTATCGTATTCCTTTAGACATATAATCTTCTCCTCCTCTGACCAGTTTGATTTTCTTGTGTTCATTCTTTCTAACATTTTTTTACTATCTAAAGCCCAACTCTGTGAGACGATAACAGGAGAATCAGTGATAGGCATCACAAGTGTGAGTGCAAGCAAACAAACGGTCTCCATGGAAAATGTAGAATTTTATCACTGAAAAATCTCTTTCAGTGCACTAAATGCCTCGACGTTTCTCCTTCTGTTCGTGAACTCATAATGTATCGTCTTTGCTCCCACACAGTGACGCTGGTCCCCAGTAAGGTGGTAACACTTGCTTACTACTATAGTTAGTGCACCAGTTAGCTGGACATGTATCCGAGCAGGAGAACTGCTTAATGCATAACTTTCACTTTTGCTGTCATACTTTTGTTTTTAGGAAAGCGACTCAAAAAAGACACTAATCTCCAAACTGTGTGTAATATTGCTCTATGCACAACGCTTCAGTGTGTGCAGAAATCCAAATCACTTGAGGCTGCCTGAAAGTACTTTATAGGACGTTCTGAGATACATATGATAGGATCTTATGAAGTGAATTGTGCACAATAAAATAATTTAATGCATGAAAAGACACATTTAAATAAAAGCCCACCAACCAGGTTTTAAGGACTGAACACACACAGATCCATAGAATAGTTAATATGTTAACATAGTGAACAATAAAAGGACTCAGCTATTTTTAAAGAGGAAAGTTTTGATGGATCATTTAACTGAACTAAACTCGGTGAACTGTTAGCTTAACTTTTTTAAGAAACCATCGAAGACCTCATTAGTTTGAATTGGCATTGACCCAATAACATATTACCTGCAGAGGCTAATCAGAACCCTTCAATTCCCTCAGACATAGACAGACCATTGTTTTAAACAGCACTGCCCTGGATGTCGCTGTTCTGATTGAGTAATGAGTGCACAATCAAATTCAGCAGACGCAGAGGGCAGAGAGAGTTCAAACTTTAACTGAGTTTCTCAAACTCTACATCTTCCTGCTACTTCTTTCCTCAACTAAAGTACTGCTGAGTAGCAAATAATATTTTTTTGACAGAAACAGCTTACGCTTGATGATGAATTGAAATGACTCAGTTAAAATCCCCCTAAAATATTAGCACATGGAGTTACTTGAGTTTCTCTCTCATCTCTCTGTCTCTGTCAGTGATTCATCTTTTACAAGTTAGTGAAAATTTCCCTGTTGCTTTCCACCTGGTTACAACAGACAGCCGTAGCTAAATCCCACCCACATATTTCGCACTAAATTACCAGTAATCAACCTGTTATTAGCTATCACCTCATCCTGACACTCAGAGTTTCATTTTCTCGTGACAGTCGGCGCTAAACTGTGATTGACAAACTTCAGAAGTGGACCTGAAACGTCGCTGCCCGTACACATTACTCACACGTTTAACTCGGCGGCTCGCAGTGGTGTGCATTAGTGTGTAATAGGCGCTATTAATAAAGCCAAGCCATGCGTGACTCGACTTTCTCTCTGCAGCCGCCTCTCATGGCTGACTCCTTACTGGGGATTCAGTTGTGTGAGTTTGGATCAGTCTAATCACATTTGTTTAATTAAGCACAGCTAATAGACTCTCCAGGAGATAGGGTGTCTCACTGTGACGGCGCCGCTGCATTGAGATGCATGTCAAACACAGAGGCCTGGTAGTCACTGCAGCTCCCATGGCTCTGTGCTGGTTGACGTGCCTGACATCCAGCTATGTTTGCAAGTCTGACACAAACAAGTTCCAGGTTAAACGCTGGATGGATGCCTGCGGAATGTTTAACATCAACTTTCCCAGTGTCTTGTTGCCGTTTTAACATCTTTAGCAGGCTCTTCCCTCCAGACAGAAAAATCTGAGAGTCCTTGCGCGCAGGTGGCATCATCTTTATAGTAAATAATCTGTGATATTAACATACATCGAGATGCCTGCTTTATTGCAACATATTGCCTGTTTAATGAACCCTTTACCAGAAGTTCTTAACACCTGCTGTCTGGTTGCTCCCCAGACAGACAGAGTACAGTTGTTTTATATTTCGGGCTGCATTTAAAGCACTTTGTTTAAAATTAACTGTGAATTCAATTCAAACACATGATCTCAGCAGCACACAAGCACTATTAAAGTGCCAGTGGGGGAAAAGTTCCTTTATTTAAGTAAAAGCACCAATATTACGTTATAATAATACTCAATTACAACTAATAGAGCCGCAAAAATAAAAGTAAGGAAGTGTTATCTGCTAAGTACTCTATTTGCACAAAATCCGACTGTGTGAGTAACATATTATTATAAATTACATTATTAATACTTGTGAAAATACACCATTTAGTACAGCGTTAAAGCCACCTGCCTAATATAGTGTAGCATCCCCTCATGCCACCAAAACAGCATCACTATAAGCAGCAGAGTTTAACTACGTTCCTGTGTAGCGTGGTGCTAATGATACCATTTTCTAAATCAAGTAGTTTTACAGTTGTAAAATGTTTTTTTTGACAAAACGTTACAGGAACTGAAGTTTAGTTTGTCGCTTCCAGTTCTTGGTATGAGCCTTTTCTCTGACTTTATTAAATACCTGCAGCATTCAACAGTAGCCGGATCCATATGAACATCTCCAAAGAGAGAGAGAGTGGTATAAATTTATGCACATGGAACACCAGGAGTAACTTCATTATTTACTTATAATCATGTATTATTTCTTGCATGGAGGACAGGGTAGGACAGATTTTTGTCAGAAACACCAATTACAGAAATGTAACTTCTAAAAAGGTTTCCTCAAAAGAAGAATGACTGCAAGTTGGCCCAAAACAATGTTGGTTGCACTGAAGTGACAGAGCACTGTTGTAATTATGTGAAGAACATAGGAAGAAGTCAGGTGACAATAGGGAGGTGGTTGGGGTAGATGGATGGGTCCATAAAACAACAGACTTAAACTTGTTTCCTTCCAACTATGCCCACCATCATTTCCTGACATCACTCAAGGTATAACAAAATACAAATGACCTGTTGGGTTAGGATTAGGATTAAAATGACAATGGTCAAGAGAAATTGGTACATTAAGGCAACAATTACTGCCCAAGAATTAACCAACCAAGAAAAATCAGTTATAAGATGCCCTTTAAGGTAGCAGCTGATCCCTGTTATCAACATTAAAATCCTCTCAAGACACTTCTCTCCTGGGGATCAATAAAGTCTCATTTTGCACCATATGACATGAATTTACAAGCAGCTTAGGTTTCACCAAACGCTCAACTCAAGTAAGCTTAAAAATGATCCTTGTTGATCCACCTGATCGCGGGGTTTGTTTTCGGTCAAGAGCGAAGAATCTAAAGGTAAATCTCATTAAAAGGAAAAGAAATCACAGTATCACACTCACTGTGATTGACAGGTGATCTTTAGAGTGCTGCAAAAACACATGAGTGTATCTGAAGTAACTTTCTGATCACAGAGTCCTCTAACATCTGGGCAGCTGCCACCCGCATTCAGCTGACGCTCTCCACATGCAGTAATGTACTAAGTGACATTAAGCTGCCACAGCTGATGGGAGAGTTCACACCAGACAGTAATTACTCTTCTGGGCTGTTTTCTTTCGCCCAGCTGACTGACATCCCATTAACAGCTGGAGGCGTGTGCGCTTTGGAGGCGCCGCTGTGGGTCGGCTTTTATTGTTCTGATTGGCTCTCATCTCCACTGTCCTCCTTGGCAGCAAGCAAATGACGATTAATAGTGTTTCATCTGAGAGGTGAGCTTGTGAGGAACTTCTGTTTCAAAACTCAAAGTGGTGCTGAGGAGAAAAGCGTGGAGGAAAAGACAGAGAAATCCACGCTTTAATTTCTGCTCAGGTGATCAGAGGGAAGAAAATCTGGAAATCCAGCGCTTACCCAGATAAAGCCGGTAGACAAGTGTTAGTCTTCTCAGGAATCCTTGTTAATCTTTAAAAGGTGAGCAATTATAAAAGAGCTACTGAAGAAAGTTGCAAAGGCTAACCACAAAAACCAGAGGAAAAAAAAAACAAAAAAGTGGCTGAGCATTCCAGATTTAGACGAGACGCCTGTCTTTTAGCTCTTGGGCATCTTTCTGAGACAAATTACTTTCAGTAGTCAATAGCCTGTAATTAAAATATACCCACTTGATGGAGAGGCAACAGTGTCTCTCTATTTAGTTATGGGTTGGAAAGATTAATTCTGGGGTGTATAACCCTTGTAATTTTCCAAGTGCTGTTTATTGTTTTCAGAGGAAAAAAAAAAAGTGCAGACGATTGAAACGTCTCAGCTCAAGATCTGCTTTGATTTGTTTACACTTCACACACATTTGGTTCTCGTTTTTGTGCGTGCCCTCTTTATGCTTCAGCAACATAGATGCACATTAACAATTTGCATTAACGTTTTGGAACACATCCACAGCTCTCACGCGTCGCTGCTGCACTAATAATGTTTTCTTTTTTTTCTGTGTGTGTGTTTGAATGCAAAGGTCAGGGTTTGCTGCTTTTGAATAAAAAATATTGGCTCGATCTGTTGAATGGCAGCATATTAAACCCAAAGTCTCAATAGAGTCTCATGGAGAGGGGTCATCAGTGGCTGTCTGCTCTGCTCTGACTCTTTGAGATGAGACTCACTGGTCCCCCTTGTGGCCAAAACAACAACTGCAGCACATGTGGGCTCTGGGAGGCAGCAACTTGAATTTGGTGGATAAAACAAGAGGCTGCATTGAAATCACCAGCTGTTGTCCGTAATGATGAAAACATCCCTAACTTAGCATGAATTTATAATTATGCAGAAAGCAAATTTGAATCTCTTTACTGGAACTTTTCAATTCCCATTCAATCTCCCAGGAGAGAGCTGGTGTGAATCATATGCAGAGATTGTGCGTGAGTGTGAGTGTGTGTGATTTTTTTTAAATGCAGATCTCAGATACTTCATAATGAAACTTTTGTGGAGTCCCAAAACCACAACAAATGAACTTTTCTGAGAAGTATTTGTACGTATCAGCTTACGATAAGGGCTCCTAGTCCTTCTGTGTCTTCTCTGATAAAGGAGTTCGCTGTGGACAAGCAGAATAATTTCCAGGATTTTTTTTAAAAAGCCAAAACCTTACCTCCAGCTTTCACCTTCTGTCGTCTTCTGCCGGCTTCTTTAAGCTCTTCTCCCTCCTCCACTAATTCTATTTTAAATAGGATGTGTAAATTAAGTGTAAATGTAAATGGATCAGTGTGTTATTATGCTAAATCCGGCAAAAGAAACACACTCACATTGTAAGTAAACAGCTGCATTACCTGTGGGCTCCTGCACACCTGCTAGTGCAGAGCAGTTAGCCTGTGCAGATGCAAACTGTCAATCATTTCACACACACCCATGCACAAACAAAAGGAACGATACATGTGTATAAATGTGCAAGGTGCACAGGAGTTCACACACATGACACAAATAAAAAATGTGCATGCAAACCACAATAATGTGATGCACACAAACACATCCTCTACACACTGTGCACACACACTCACATTATAGACTCACATATGTGCAGCAGCAGCAGCAGCAGCTCATGCACATATATGATGAGCACAGACAGGATATAGTCAAACATAATAAATGCACCCATGCATGGAGCAATTTCTTTTTTTTTCTGGTTTGAAAATGTATTTATATAAAATATGTGGAGCTGTACAAACACTGAATCCCTTCACTGGGTGTAATATGTGCTTCATTAAGACTTACATTTAAAACTTTGCATTTTTTCCCGTCTAATTTGAGACTTTGGCAGGAAAAAAGCGACTTATATATATCATTTACTTTTTTTATACAGCAGTCAATACATCCTAGTTACAGCTGAAAATCATTTAGAACAGCACAAATACATATAGACACTGTGAGGGCGAAATAAAAGCTTTTTTTCCCCTCCCTTATCTGTCACTGTCCCCGGTGCCTCGGCTCATTCAGCTTCAGGCTGTGTTCTTAAAAATGTCCAAGAAAATAGACAAAAAATCAAATTATTCTGCTTTCCACGTAATTTTTCTTTTCAAATTAGCATTCCTTTAGCGTGGATTTTTTTAATAATATTATTTTGTATTCTTTGATAGGCCCGCACTGGATTCTTAAAATGTGTAGGGGTTGTTTGTGTGTGTGATGGCCGGAGTTAAACTAAGTTACAAGAGGG
>OMNN01002102.1:0-14054 GCA_900302755.1 Chromis chromis | reverse complement strand
AGGGGAAAAAAAGCAACAGCTTGCACTGATAAAATAAAAGTGAGTCTGGTTCAGTAATGATGCATTAAAAATGTTCACTGCCGAATAGTCAGAATAATAATTATTTCCCACTAAAAGCCTTGTTTAAATTGGCGAAATTAATTGGAAAAAATAGCTTTCGGCAAACAGCAAAAAGAACAGACTGCAGTATTAACATGTCTTTCAACGAGCATTGTTCAAACTTAATTATTCTTGAAAAGTTTTTTTTTCCTTCTTTATATTTTTTGCGCACTTCGGCTTTCAAATAAATCAACCCATCTGCTTTAATAAACAGCTCCTTTATGTCGGCAGGAGCATGGGATGTATGGAGCGGACTACAGCGGCTGTATGGTTTCATATTCCGCTCAGGTGTGCGGGGAGCAGAGCTGGCAGTTTGCCCTCCGCTGCTAAAACAACAGGCTTTGACTCTGTTCGGAGCAAAACGCACGCCGCTGCGCGCAATCGAGTATTTACCAGACTTTTTCCCCCTTCTTCTTCTTCTTCTTCTTCTTCTTCTTCTTCTTGACATGCAAACATGTGGCGTGTAAATATGAAAATGAATGAGTGTGAGAGCTCTCCTGGCAGTGACTTCTCTCTCTCCCCCCCCCTTCTCTCTCTCTCTCTCTCTCGCTCGCTCTCTCTCTCTCTCTCCCTCTCTGTCCCCGGAGAGCAGCGCGTCGGAGAGGAGCGGCTGTAAAAACCAAAGTGGGGCAATGAGACAAGCTGCGCCACAGCTGGCAAATCATCGATTTGAGCATCAGAAACGGGGAGGGGCGGTTCATTTACCTGCCACCCTCTCAAAGCAGCCCTCCTCACATGCCGCTACTCTCCTCTCCTCTACTTCACCCCCGCTGCCCGCAGCGCACGGTTCGCTCGCGTTTTTCTGCCGCCGTGTGCGCTCCCCCAACTTCGCTCCAACCTCCGCCAGTGCGGTTTCTACCAGACGACCCCCTCCTCCTCATCCGCAGGACTTTTGACTTTTTAAAAACAGTTTTTTTTGTCCTCCCACAGAGCAAGTTGCCTATTTTTGGATCTCTCGCCGTGGAGCAGTGACAAGAGGTTCTCCAACTTTTGATGGAAAACAAGAGGTCGGGCGACTGCTGACTTTAAAGGTACGGTCTCCTAGTTTTTACGCACAGTGTTCATGTGTCCCCCCAAACTGTCATTCTCTCTTTTTTTAATGTCTCTGCATATATTTGAATCATTTTATTTCAGTTGTTGTTGCATAAAAATAAGGTGCGTCTCCTTGGAATGAGAAGGATGAATTACTGCCGTCAAAATGAATTAAAAGCAATTTCCAGACCTTTATCTTCCAAATCACTTAAAACCCACATAGACCAAAAGTGGCTGCTCTCGGATTGAATATTTCATAAAGGAGAAAAATAAATAAAATACAGCATCTGAACGCACATGCTTAGTGCTCAATTTAAATGCACGCATTCAGAACTTTTTTTTTTTTTTTTTGCTTTTCTAATTTTAAATGGGCCCGTGTCATTTCTGCACAAATAACCATGCACTCGTGATATTCGCGGGGTTAAGTACATCCATCTCATCTAATTCATTTAACAACTTATTCAGCACGCAGCTGAGGGGCAAGAAGTGATGCTGCACACCGCTGCTCCTGACCTGATGATGTCTGGGTTTTTTTTATATATATATATATATATATTTCATTTCAATTTTTCTTTCACATTCTGACACTTTAATTTTGCATTTCTCCAACCAGGACTTTGCAACATAAAGCAGGCCTTTACTTTATTCCACCCTGATGGAGTCAAAGTGTGTGTTGACAAATTCTAAAACAGCTGACATGTCTGTTGCAGCCCAACTGCCCATCTACTTTTACTACTTTTTATTAGGCCATTAGAGCCACTTCATTTATTCTCTCCATATACTTACTATTTAATTACGTGTCAACTTGCTTCAACACTTTTATTGGTGTAGCATGTGCAACGCTCAAAAACACACCGCCCGAGTCCAGCAAGATACCGGAAGAATAATGTGTATTAGACTCACAAAGGGAACAAACAGTTAATGAATCGACTGCTTTCTTTCTGCCTGACTTGGTGTGAGGCAGTCAGATAGATGTGATGATACAGAGATGGTGTGATGCTGTTTGGTCTGCCTGATGGCTTTGGTCACAGTGCTGATAAAAGTAATGTCAGGTACAACCAGACCTGTGTGTGTGTTTGCGTGTGTGTGTGTTTGATAAAGAGATAGAGAATAGAGAGCAGTTATGAGAAGATGTATTGCCATCTTAAAAGTGCGTGGGCGCTGATGTTCTGTGGTTTGCAGGTTTTTAAAGGTTTCACTCTCTGCTCCTTTAGAAAATAGCTGACATTTCACACAGCAGCAAGGCCAGTGGCTTTCACTCTGATATTCAAGCTTATTTATATATAGACATCAGCACAAATACACTCATGTATGAAAGACTGGAGCTCACATTGTAGATGTAACCAGAATAATTGATTCAGACGTTATGAAAAAAAAAAAAAACATCATCAAGTGCAGAGAAAATCACAATAAAGTCTGGTTAAAGGAAGTTTGCGTTGCAGGAACTTAATCAGACACTTAAAGGACAATTATCTTGAAATAATCCTTAGCCTCCGGTGTCGCCGCTTGTTTGTTATTTCGCTTGTTGTTCTCAGGTTGTGTGCTTTGCTCGCTCACTTGCGATCAAGCATTGGTGTTCTGCATGGGAAAAAAGGAGGTTATGGCACAGCACCGGTGATTTTCTCTCCTTTTATCTTTGCAGATCTGTGGCAGTTCAAGGTGCTGTGGCTTATCTGGTCAGTGCCTTTGACTGCAGTGACACACAGCCCTTTTCCTGTCTCAGGCTGCCATGTGTCACTTCTTGTAAAAGTCCTCAGACAACAAGAAAGCCTCAACGGCAGTTTGCAAGCGTTGAGACAAAACTTCTCGGTATTACTCCTCGGCTCTGAGCCTCCAACTACAACCACTGTTTTATCGGTTTGTGGTGGGGAAGGTGGCACAAACATGCTCGCGTACGTATCCACGGCAGCATGTCATTATGTTTGGCAAAATTTCTCCATATAAACTTGTTTGGCAGGAATGATAAGAATCAGAGTGTGAAGACGGCGGCGGTGCTGCATATGTCTGCCAGGTCACACAGATCCAGCAGTAAAGCCTAAACATCTGTCACAGCTTATTAGTGCATAATTAAATTCTTTGAATGCATTCTGTTGTATTCACAGCTCTTACAATAACCCTACTGTGATTTACAATTAGGAAGTGATCTGGGAAAACACCTAAGTGTTTCCACCTTTCTACCTTTCTTCTTTTCACTTGCAGGTTTAGCCTTGTTATACTCTGATTTTTCTCCCCCCCCCTCAGAGCCTAGTTTTGTTTTCATTACAACTTATCGAAACTAGTGCACGCAGCATTTACTGTAGTGTAGTAGTGTAATAGCAGGAAATGAGCTTGTAATGCTGACAAACAGTGGAGGGTTTCTTCTACTTTTAAATCCCAGCCACACTTTTGCATCACAACTCCGTTAACTGCCTCTACATCCCAAGAAAACTGTATTACCGGAGGGATGACGAGATCTGTGTAGCACCAGTTAAGCCACCTCTCAGACCATATTAGTTAAGTATAATGCAGTGGCTGCGCGTCGGCGTGCCGAGCTCTCACTCAGGTTAACAGACTCTAAAGAGCAGGTTGTCAGATGAGAGCCAGAGTTGACGGCAAAGTTTGCCCTGTGACCCTGAGAGACCAATTAGGCTGCACATTGGAAAGTACAGGTTGTGATTTTGTTGTTGTTTTTGCTGTGCAGTCTTCTCAGAAATGATATTAAGAATGCCTCATCACTTAGCTTTGAAATTTAATTATTCTCTGAATCATTGCTTTCAGTAAAAAAAAAAAAAAAAGTCCAGGGAAAGTTGTTGTCACGGCACACAAAATAGAAACCTGTGTATGTTTTCGACAGCTCCGCCGTCACAGCTTTGTGTTGGGATTGTTCTTTGAATTCCTGCCGCAAAAGACGCAGATTATTAAAACCCCCTACTGCTGAGTATTTGCTGGGAGTTTAGAACTGGGCTGTGCCTCACTTTGCTGAGACTGATATCTCGGCTAAAACCATTAATCGTCTTTCTTTACCACCTCGATAATTATCGCTGTAGCAAAATAACAGCTCAGCAAACAGTGAAATTATACCTGTGGTAGGGAGCAGAGTAAATACCTGTTTAGCTGCCAGCAAATGTATTTATTAGACTGTCGCCAGTAAATAAGAGGCCTGTCTCGTTTTTTAATGTGTGGCTCTTTGGGGATTCCATCCCTCCACACTCCCCGCCATGCCTCCTCTGTATGAAATAGCTCTGTTATGATTGCTAATAGAGGAGAAAGATAACAATGATTCCCTGCTCTTTTTTGATGGCGTGTTGCAACTAGTTTGGAGAAAGAAAAGGTTGGTGAGTTAATAATGATTGCTGCATTCCAGGGCTCAAATATGTAAGAAAGCCCCCCCACCTCTGTCAGTTGCAGACATACCACCCTGGGTGCATGCTTAGTGTGTGATTCAGGAGTTACAGCTCATTTTGTCATTATCTGGAAAGTTCTTTATAAAAAAAAAAAGAAAAAGAAAGAGGGGAGTAGGGGGGTTATGTTGTCCCAGCATGTTGGACTGCATTTATTTTGGCATATGCTTTGCATGCTGTTGATCCAGATTCCTTGGCTTAGTGATAAAAGCGTCACATTGTTTTTGGGTCTTCACAATCAGCCCCGTTCGCTGAAAGGGTTGGCGTGTCCTCCCCGGGAGATAAAAAACCCAAAGTCCGTCATGTTGGTTTTGTCACGCTTTCACAAAATGACATCCCTCCTATGTTAGATTTTTTTTTTCTGGGGGGGGGTTGTTGTTCTTGTTATTTAGCATGCTTCATGCTACTGTAACAAATACAATTTAAAGACGCATTCAAGTTTTCATGATTCAAATCACATTATTACAGGTCTCATCGTATATTTTTTTCTTCTTCTTTTTTTCTGGAGAGGAAAAAAAAAACTCATTGTGTTTTATTCCGATGCTTGTCTTTATCCGATCTGTGTAGGTTTTTCTGAATCCTTTGTTCAGAGGGAAAAAAATGAGCGATTTAGAGGAAAGCGCATCCTGCTAAGATCAGGTTGTTAATACCCACCCACATACCCCAATGAAACAATTTCAACAGATACTGTATTCTCTGTCTGTCTAGCACACACACACACACACATGCGCGCACACACACACACACATGGGCGCGCGCACACACACACACAGTTGCCTTATCAACTGTTTTGTTCGTCAGTGGATGGATGATGCATCCTTTGACAAGGGATTAAATATGCAAAGAAAAATATGTAGATAAAGAACCGCATCCTTAAGTCTGTGCCTCTTATTCAATACTTCTGCCTAAGCCTCGATATTAAGAGCCGTTTCCCCACATGCCTATATTTCATCTTTCCCTTCATCTCAGTGTAGCGTCTCTTTTTGCACACTGAGGCGACCAACACCATCCCATCACCTGCCCTCATTTCCGAAACACTCCCCACAAGGCCGCTTTACTGTGCCCTTCACCGCCTCTCCCCCACTTGAGGAAAAACCCAGCAGGACATGTCAACCTTTCTCACCCCTTCAGTCTGTCCTCTCTCTCCCACAAAGCCATCTTCAGTATCTCTTTCTCTGTCTTAAACACAAACACTCCTGTCTCTCTTACTCCATTAATTGTTTATTTGTAGCCATCCACGAGGCAGAAATTAGAGTTTAATTATTTGGTCATGTGATGAGCAGGGGTCCAGCGAGCGGTGACAGAAAAGTCATTTCTTTAAAAATGGCCCCGCTTCTGATTCTGCCTGTTGATAGATATGACTAATCGCTTCTATAATTCGATAAAGGCGAGGAGAGCAGTGATAAACAAGGTCGGTGAAGGGTCCTCCCAGCGAGGCCGGGTGGGAATGTAGCTTGGAATCATTAATACGGATCCCCGTGAGGAAGGCTTGAAGTGACCTGGCGCGGCTCGGCGCTAACCTGATGCGTCAGGGTTCAAGCCCGGACCCTGAGGGCAGAGGCCTCGTCGAATGCAGCGTGGAAACATGCTCGCCGCCGCCGAGCGGATGTACATGTGTCTGTCTGTGTGGCGTGCTGCTGTGTGGGAGTTGCATTGTGTACAGTGCGCACCACATAACATAAGGGTGGTTGCCGAGAGTGGAGAGTTACGAGAGGAAGAGGGGTGACAGTGGAGAGCGGTCGTTGTCTTACTTACTTCATGAAAGAAAAGATTTTAAAAAACACACGTCCCGATGTTTGTCTTCCACAGCGACACAGAAACCCGCTGAGGCGAACTGGCATTAGGCCTTCCTGTCAGCAGACCTGAGGTGGAGACCACTTGCTCCGCTTCTATTTCTGTCGACTTCATGTGATTATAAAACAATTAAGTACTTAGGAGGCGACTCTCAGTTCATTACATCCCCCTTGTTCTTTCTTTCTCTCTTTTCTGCCTCCTCCCACACCAAAGCGCGGACATATGAGAAATGTAGAAATCACCTTCTTTTGCTAGTAATTGAAAGCCACACTCGATGTATGCGAGGCTAATGGAAAACATGAAACTAATTTGATTTGAAGGTATCTTCGTAATGGAATATTTAGTCGATCTGTGCTTACCTCGTAACAACTGATTAAGCAACTTTTCACGGTTGTCACACGTAGAAATATTAATAAACCGCCGCAGCCCTAAACTCTATACGCAAATGTGTTTGTGCGGGGAAATCAGTTATTTTTAAAAACATTTCCGAGAAGACAATAAGGAAAGTGAGACTGTATCTAAGTAAATGATGACGCATTGTGCTTGTAGAAATCGCTGGGTGTCTCAGATTGATGATTGAAGATTTACCGCATTCTTTTTCTAGGAAACTTAATATAGTATACATATGTGTATAACATTAAAAGCACTAAACAAGTTCCAAAAGTCAGCCGCCTCCCTTTCGCGTAAATTCATTCATAATAGAAAATTAAACCACATAAAATGCTATTAATTCTGCAACAATTCAGTGCTTTTGTTCAGACGAAAGATTCATTTTATTTTTCTCACTTTTACTACTCATTTAACTGCTTGTTGGTTTTGCACGGCATCTACTGTACAACACCCTTGTTTTCATTTCTTCACTGTACATGACATTTTCTGTCTCGCTGAGTGCACCCACACTGATGCAGGCGTGTTGTGACACGTTCCTCGACAGATTATTAAATCCTCTGCAGCCTCTAATAATACTATTATGTTTATGTGTGTGTTTTTATTGTGGGAGACACTTGCAGAAAGAGCTCAAAGTCGAACCGGTGACAGCGCTTACCCCCATGCTGTTCGCTCAGACTGGATGCGCAGACTAATTTGTATTAGTAACCAAATAATCGTATTAATGCCCATTAGAAGCATCACAAGTGGCGAGCATGAAGACATCACAACACCTACGTACAGTAAGTGATGGCGCCGCTTCGCCTGACACACTAAATAAAGACGCTTCACGATGCTGAGCCAACAATGATACATTTTCTTATTCTTTTTCAGTCTTTCTGCCCCTTTTGTGTGCTGATTATTAGTGTCGTTTTTAAAGAAAAACACATAATACTTCCTTCCTTCCGAGACACAAACGTGTGGTTTAAAACAGCAGCGGACCAGATATGATACTTTTGATAAGTGTGTTATGGAAAAAACACACCGTACCTGTGATAACGCATGCATTGAAGGTGAAATGTATTTAAATATGATTTAAATATGAGGTGTCTCATGTTGCAATTTAGCATCCAGTCTGTCATGTCATTTTTCATGATTTCTTTACAAATGTAGCCATCAGGCACAAAATCCTGCCTGAACAATTACACTTGTACATGCATAACGCACCACATGCTGTATCTCCCCAACACAAAGCCACACAGGCTTGTAAAAACCCACCTTGAACAGAGCTAAATCTGTATTCAGCACATGATTATAACAGCACACAGCTAGTATTTTTAAACAGGCTTTCTGTGTTTCAAAACCCATTTTCCCTCTTTTCTGTGTGATACAAAACGGTATATGTTAATTGATAATCAGCAGTGTTGATTCAGTGGTGCATTCAGTGCAAATCTGTGCCCTTCTGGATGTCAGAGGGTTTTCACAGCCACGTCGGTGCCAACCTAGCTGGCAGTGCCGGCACCTGTTGGCGGTGCCAAGGCCTGGCAGGGGTTATCGATGCTCTCTGATGGTGCCCGACAATCACAGTGGAAATGACTGCGGCTGCTTGCGTCATGCCAGATAGAAAAGAGCATTTGCCGACAATGGCTCGCTTTCACCATCGCTCCTGTTTTCCGAATGCTGCTAACTGCAGCCAAGGAAAAAAAAAAAGAGCGAGAGAAACAGGAGCTGTGGTGAACATCATGTAAAACATGTGAAATGCGGAAAACATGTCAACATGCAGAATGTTGTGCAGCAATGCTGTGCAAGTGTAGGTGATGAACAGCAATCTGGTGAGGAGAAGGTTTAGGTGTGGGGGGCTGCAGTCTGTCATGTTGCTGCACATCACAGTGGACCTGAACAGATTTTGGAAAAAAATAAACTGCCTGAAATCCACCAGAAACATACAATATCGATTAATTGTTATAAAAAAGATATATATTTCAGGACATTAGTACTCTCTTTAATGCATCTATCATGCAGGAAAGGGCTCAACACAGACAATAACTTGATTCATTTGTGATTTTTACTCCCTTGTCTTCAGCGATAACAATAATAACAATATCTCTCACATTTTTCATATGCTAAATAATATCTAATGTTGGAATAAGGCTCTAATTACGCCACAGTTTGGGTCCTTTATTCAGACACATAGCAAAGCCATTTAACCACATTGCACACCGCAGCTGTGTTTAGTATACAGTGTTGGCAGCTCAGTGAAACCCAGAGAATGGTTAAGATAAGAATTGATCACTGAATCTGTGTGTGGCAGCCTCTGCACATGAATTCAAACATGTCAGGGTCTTGTACAAGCAGTTTCAACAACTCTTCCATTTCCTGTTAAAAAACCACAGACGTGGGACCCTTTTAAATGCAGCCGCCCCCTCAAAACTTACAACTCATACTATATTGCAAGACGTTGCTCCATCTCAGGTCCGAAAGGTGAGTTTCACATTGTACTTTTCCGTTAAAAGCTTCTCCGCTGGCCTTCTGCAGTGAATTCCTAATGCAGTCTTTTTGGACACGAATGTATTGTGAAATGAAGAAACTTTCGACCTCACATAGGTGGGTGGAACAAAGATTTGGTTTCACAACTAGGGGTTGAATGAGAGGTGTAACTGTACTGTTTCTGCTGCCTAGATATACGCTTCCTCCGTGACCGGTCATTTGATCTGTTATAGTTTTAATCGAAAGGATTCCACTTTTCCCCTGAAACTGAGCACCTTCTGTGAATTTGAATGATTTTCTTCATTTAGTTGTTCCGCGGAGTTTCTTCGACCGTCGTCGTCGGTGGTTACTGTAGGGCTAAGCTGCGAAGCTCGCATCTGCAGGGTTGCATTGTTTATGAAACAGCAGCTTTGTTTGAGGCGATTTGCCATCACTTTATTTACGGTCTCACGCAGAGGGATGAGCTTTATGAGCCCTGCAAAGATTTATTAGTAAGCATATAGTGTTATGTAGCTTTTCACATGCGCCTGACCTCCACGGTCGGCTCACAACCTCTGGCTCTGTCACTGTGATAGGTGTACACACTTCCTGTTTTCTGTTGGTTTCCTGTTTTTGTTCTTACATAACGTGGACAGACATGCTTGTCGCTGTCTTTTTTTGTTTTAGATATTGGCTTGGTGAGTTAGATAAGAAAGCCACAAGTTGCTTTTTTTGTAACCCAATTCAAATTAGAAAAATGTGCTTATTGTTCAATCTGTAGAACAGTGGTAAAGAATTAATGACATTTATCTGGTATAGCCTTTCAGTGCTTTCATGCTGTGGGGTATTTATAAGATAAAAGTATATCGGACATGTGTGTAAATTACCACTGACCTTTGTCTCATACACTCCCCCCTCTGGCTCTTTGTAGAAGCTAAAGATGGAGAGCCAGAAACATCTACATACATCTCGCACTAGCAGACAGCATCGGTGTATTTATTGTCACCTGTGTCTCTATGTGTCCGCATTAGTGTGGCCTTTGTTCACAAAGTCAAAGTGAAACTGTTATTATTAGGCCACCTTGAGGTTCCATACAAACCCCATATCAGGCCTTTATTGACAATATCAACAGATTATCTTGTCTGATGTTTTTGCAGGTTGCTCTGGAGAGCTTCATGAAATAATTACAAAATAAGAACAATGGCTTCACATCAACTCCCAGCGGCCACCAAACATTCCTTTCCTCTCTCCCTCCACTTTGACAGTTCAAGGTTTTGTTGACAGTATCAACAGGGATTAGCTTGTCTAATATTTTGGTGTAATCTACTTTGACATAACACAGTATGACTTGCAATGGAGGTAAAGTTTGCGAGATTGACCAGGGATGTGGTGTAAGGACGCCTTTTTAAAAATTTGTATCTGTCTTTTTCAGAGCATTGTCATTAAGTGCTGTCAGGCTGACCTAAATTACAAGACAGCAAAAGGAGAAAAACACAAATCAGCACCCTTTTGAAAATATAATTATCATATCACGCTGTTTACAATGCAATAAGTAAATATTAGACTGAGAAATCACTGCAGCTTAATATTGACTCCAGCTGTCCAGCTACAGTATGTCACTCGCATCATAAATATGCATTAGTTCAAATTGGATATTGAATATTATTGTCATGATGCGGTCTTTTAAGAGTGCTGGGTGTAAAATAATACCTACTTATGTGTATAAATATGCATCTTTTCTTATATTTTAGGATAGTTTTAGTCATTTTCTCATTTGATTTATGCTTTTACACACTTTAAGGGCTTCATGCTTGACTTTTGACATCACTTTATAGCATATATAATAATCTATAAGACAAAACAGACTTAGTGTTTGATTGCACATGCAAACAAATCCCAATTTTAATCAAAGACATGTAAGTTATGAGATGTTTTGTTTTTACTTTTCTGCAAACATAACACCTGTTAATGCTGACCTTTACTTTATCATGTGGTTTATATCACCACCATTGATTGCAGGTCAAATAGTTCACCTTACTTTTTTTTCTTTTTCTATTTGCAGCCAAATCACTGCACGTGAACTCATTTTTAAAATAAAAAGTATCCGTGATTTTTATTAAACAAATAAACACACGTCATAAATTAAGGTATCTAGTGTGTGTGTGAGAGCATCTGTGTGTGTGTTAGCCGGTAATAAATGCAGGACCGCCTCACTCTAATCAAGCTGATTAAAAATTCCTGCGCGCACAGCCGCAAATCGCACCACCGTTCCTCCCCGTTGTGTGTGTGCGCGCGCGCGTGTATTAGTGTATACGTGCATGCGTGTGTGTGTGTTTATGCATGTGTGTGGTTTCTCTCTCCCGGTCCACTTTCTCCACTTTATTTGTCTCCGCCAGGACTTTTTCCGGCCTGACATGCGGAGGAATCGCGTGTTTTTATTCTAACACAGAGGGGATTATTTTTCTCCCTTTTCCCTCTCATATAACATTTTTTCCCCCATTTTTTTTATTTATTATTTTTTTACCCCCTCTCTCCACCACGCCATCTGAAATGAGGAGGAGAAAGGGGGAAAGCACAGGCAGCAGCAGCAGCAGCAGCAGCCAGCAGCGGCGGCGGCAGCACCAGCAGCGAGGAGAGGAGAGGGGGGAGTGATGAGTCAATACAACTAATAATTTAATGGGGACAGAGAGGGAGAGACGGAGTGAGAGGGGGAGAGACAGAGAGGGAGATAGAAAGAAAGAGGAGCTCCGTCCGGACGCCAATCCCCAACCAACAGGACACCTCCTACTATTACTATCGCAGGCAGCTCTCTTATGCATCCACAGCAAGCCTTATTTATCCGCGACGTCGGAAAGTAAACCGCACTTTTTGACCCCCCTCTCCTTGTTTTATTTTGCGAACCTGTTCCGACTGTCCGCATATCGCCTCCACATCGCCTCCATAGCGGTTCTTATTATTATTATTATTATTTTTCTTCTTCAGTCTGCCGGTAGCTAAACCGACGTTGAGCTATTCTTGTTCGTGAACATCCACAACGAGGGTTTATTGGGTCTCGGCGGCGCTTGTTTTTTATCACAACTGTGTCCGAGGTGCTGAGCTTCATGCTGGCGGCTGCTAACTGAACTGTGCCGCCGCCTGCTCGCCGATTCGGATGTTGTGCTGCGAACTAAAGCCGAAGTCGCCTTCACTTGTAACCGATGGACGCGGCTAACCGCTCACTTTAAGCTAAATGTCGCCGCTTTTGACGGTTTCCCCCCCTCCGGTCGGACGGAATTAGCTAGGGCTACACACACAGACACACAACCCGCTTACCAATGTTCGCCTATCGCGGTCCATCTCGACCTCGTCGTCCCTTCCACAGACCCGGCTTGTTGTTTTTTCGCACCGCCTGCCAGTCCAAGAAGAGCAGGAGAAAGCGTCTTTTTAAATAACCTTTTCGCTGTCATGCACACGTAGAGACAACAAGAGAGGAACCGGGAGTTGCTTCTTTTTTTCTTTTCTTTTCTACCCTGGCCAAACTTGAAGAAGACGCGTTTTCCAGGCGGTGTTTTATGCTCTCCAGTGCTGAAGTGCTGCGTCTCAGGTTGGTTTTTTTTTTTACTCAACTTGTCCTCTCTTAACTCCCCCTTTAGGGGTAATGTGTCCATTTGAACTACTGCTCCGGTTTTTTTGTGTGTTTTAAGGTCATTTAAAAATCCTGACCTGGATCCGGACTGCATCCGGGTCTGGATTCCTCTGCCCCCCTGTTTAGTGGGGAATTAGTTGCCTCATTGCATGTTATGAATGGGGGAGTTCATGATCTTTAGCGTGGGGGTGGATGAATTTGCCCTTTTCACTCATTGACAACAGCATTCCAGTTCAAGGCCATCAGGACCCATTAAACTGCATGCATAATTACGTTTGCATCTTATATTATAAGTGGTCAAATCTTCAAGTTTCCCCTGCAGCTCTAGTAATTGTCACGGTTCAGCTTTGTGTCTGTGCACTAAAGCACCTGTGGGTGCAGCAGCCATCCTCCATCTTTCCTCTCTGTCAATCCCTCCCTTGTCTTTTCTTTCCTACTTTAACTTTTGATGACTACCCTCATGAGTCAGCAGCTGCATGTTGTGGAGTTTCCTCAAGCTGAAGTTGTAAACTCACTGCTTGCCATGGATATTGTGCTGCAGTTGCAAAAATCTAAAAGTGAACTTCACACCTGTAAAGTCTCAGATTCTGCGTCTGTCACTTCAAAATGACGTTGCGGCCTTTCGCCTCCTTTTCCCTCCGAGCTGCGTCATGAATGTGAAGCCACACGAAGTGACTCACAAACCGAATTACGTTAGTTTCCCCCTCTGTGCGTGCGCCGCAGCAGAACCTTGTTCCTTGAACTGCACTGTATTCATTCAAGTGGAATCTCCCAGCAAATTAATGTGTTTGCACTAAAACCGGGGCTTGTTTGCCCCCTCTCGCATGGGAATCTCTAGCGGGACACCCATACATAATACATGCATTGAAAAATGGGAACATTACAGCAGCACGACAACGTCACCGTGGACCGAGTCATCATAACTGAGGCGAATTGACAGTTACTGCCATAATGGGTCTGTTCTCAGAGGTCTCAATTACTTAAAGCACATTTTTTTGCTCTATAAAGATGTCCCCTCACGTCTTCACA
Organism: Chromis chromis; assembly: GCA_900302755.1. NCBI lineage: Eukaryota > Metazoa > Chordata > Actinopteri > Pomacentridae > Chromis > Chromis chromis. The sequence goes on along the minus strand of OMNN01002102.1, from coordinate 263 downwards.
TGTCAGTGATATCAACACAAAAGATTTTGGGCTCATTGCTCCGCTTGTATCATATTTCAGCCGCCACACACACGGCTCTGCTGACAGCTGAATGGTTCTGTTTCTGTCTCCCCAGGTGATAGTGAGCAGAGGTGCTGAGAATGATGGAACATCTCAGCGAGACGTGTTTGGGCAAGGAGAACTCTGAGCTGGTCAACAGCATGGCAGAGGCCAAAGCCCCGCCGGCCAAGCTGCCTCGGCTGGAGCAGAACGGCAGCCCTCTG
>OMNN01002100.1:0-11909 GCA_900302755.1 Chromis chromis | reverse complement strand
GAATCAAAATTCGACGGATTCTTTTTTTTTTCTGGCCTGAGACGTGTAACAAAGAGTAATTATGTAATGTTATTTAATTAGTTTTGACCCTCAAATTAATTATGTTTGAATGTTTAACCTTTTTACACTATGACAGCAGTTAGATTATTTAATATTGTGTGGATATGTGACATATCTTAATATGCCTTAACGGATCATAGCTATAAATTAAAGCACATTGTTAAAATTCACAATATATTTGCAGTGTCTCAATTCATAATGAAGGCTGCACACATTTAGAAAACAAATTCAACCACTTGACTGAGATCAGAATGATCTTGTACGTTGTTTCTCATCTTACAACTTATGAGCTTTTGAGTTGGGTCTTCAAGACAAGCTTATGTCAGACGTGGACAAATTACACCCAGACAGAACACATGTTTGAGATCTTTTCCACATTGCATAAGAAAACACCAGAATAACCTCCCAGACGGGCTGAACTGATGGATGGGAGTCTTACAGGTGAGGTAGTCTGCCTCCGGTCCTCAGGATATCCTTTGTTTAATGTGAAGTGTTTTCAGTCCCACGTATAATCGTGGACACCCTCTCCCTGACTTTCAGTCTGATGGGTACAGGGTGGGACTGGCTGTTCTGGACTCGGCTACGTCAGCCTTCATCTCAGGAGAGGCATAAATCAAAACCTCAGGAAACAGAAAGCTAAAGTTCGCCGTCTTCAGTCAGCTGTGAGGCAAAATGTGTCAGTGAAGTTCGTTGAGTCATGATCCAAACGGACATGAAGAATGGAATAAATAACCGGCTTTAATCTGTGTGTCATATTCTTAGGGATTTGTCCATTTAATTTATACTAAATGATAATAATTATGATGAATACTGTACATATATATATATAAATTTTTTTTTTGGATAGAGTTAGAAACGGAGAGAGTGGGGAAGGACATGTGGTAAATGGCCAAGGTTGGACTTGAACCCAGCACAGCTGCTAAGGCTCTGCACGTGGGTCACGCGACATAACCACTAGGCTATCAGGGTGCCCAAATACTGTATACTTTTAAATGTTTAAGTTTCATTACATGCATTAAGTTAGATCACATTTATTCATTATTAAAATCACTCAGGTCACTATAATTTGTGTTTTTGAATCTTCTGGTTTATTCCATTCTAGCCAGGATAATATTATATCAGATTTCCATCATTTTTGTACAGACATTCATGCTCCCCACAGGATGAATCATACTAACTTTGGAGGTCCACTGGCAGTTCTACGAGTCACCATGAAACTTTGACAGTTATAGCATGAATTGCTGTGAAATTAAGTAAACATATTCAATTAACCGACAATTCAACTTGCAAATCACAACAGCTGCAATTTAGGATATATGATTTAATATTGAGACTACTGTTGTAACTTTATTTCATTTGAGCAAAAAGGTTGTTCACGTTTGCCCATTGATGAATCCATACTACATGGTTCAGGCTGCACACTGTGGTTTGAGCCAATATTTAGAGGCCAAACCTCTGTGCACTGTGCAGCAAGTTTGATCCTGGGTTTCAATTGTTGTGTCAAAGGTTTTACAAATTCAAGTCATCCTCCTTGTGTGACATTCACACTTTAGATTGTGTGTGTGTGTTTTAAAGCTGCATTTTAAATCAGTTACACAGTGACCACTGAACTAAAGCCTGGCTTTGAGAGATTACTTCACAAATCTAATTGTAACCTGTCAGAAAAATCACAATTAGATATTTTCCCTAAATCATTCAGCCCTGGTGCTCAGAATATGAATCCTACAGACTTTGTTGATTCTCTGACTTTTACTCTAATGCCACTCACAGGTCAGAATGTTCACATACCAAGTGAAAAATCTCAACATTTATTTAACTGGTTTATGATAAACCTGGCTGTCGATTCATGCAGACTAGTTATGTTCTAATGCTGACACTGACAACGCTAACATGCTTCTTTTTTAACCAGGAATATTGTTTATCATGTCAGTCATGTTAGTTTAGTGTACTAACACGCTAACATTTGCAAATTAGCAAAAAATAGTAGTACAACGCATCCTGAGGGGAAACATAAATGCATTACATTTCAATACAAATCCAATCAACTTTTGAATGTAAATGTAAAGTGTAATAGTATTCTCTTTTTTATATACCTATACAATAGTACACATCACAAGAAGCAACCGATGCCATATTGCTTGAGAAAAAAACTCAAAATCGCAAATGTCAACCTCATGGTGGCACAACAGGAAAAGTTTAGGGGAGTAACACAGTCAGCAGGATTCATCCTCTGGGGATCATGAATTCCAACCAGTGGTGGATCAACCAGCGTGTAAGGTCTCACAAATGTATAATTCTGGTACTGGTAAGCAGAACTATAGTATCCAGCTGATTTTCACAGCAATCCAAAGGATGTTACACACAGGCAGAACTTCAAAGGCAAAGCTCCTAAATTTACTACCACTAATTTGTATGACAGCAGGTCCCACTTTTAGCTGAAACTTCCCCCAGTGTTGTAATTAATCAAAGAGGTCATGAAAGAGAACGAGAGGGCTGACAGAGCAGTGCGGAAAGAGGAAAGGCCAGGTAGCACAGCCAGAGGACAGAGACACAAAAAGGCAGAGGGATTCGCTGGAGTACAGAGGGGCAAATGTCGTCAGAGACTGGGAGAGAAGAAACCAACTGGGGAAGAAGGGTGAGGAGTTCAACAAGGAAACATAAATATTTGATCAAGGCCAGATTGACAGGGGAACAAAGGGCACATGGAGCATTGCCTCCAAAAATGTCTCTTTCCCACAGAGGGGAGCCTGGTCACTCCGACTTTGCCTACATACTGTATGTCTGTTACTTTATGGCGAGAGCTGCACTGAAAATGCAATTAACAATGGAATAGAGAACATTCACACACATGCATTTAATGTTATAAAGTGCTCTGTGGCAAGAATTTAGATCTCACTGATCCAGTTTCAGTTTCTGATTTCATGTGATGAGGGTGTTATGATCGCATGTGAAATTCATAATGTTTTGACATGTCTTTACGAAAACACTACAAAAACGTAGATTACACTGAAAAATGTATGGGCCTTTAAATCTGTAATGATCTCTAAAAAAAATAAATCTACAGTAACTTGTGATTTAAAACTGCACTAATACATTTATATTAGCAATGGATTCATTGACTGTACGTAATGTGAGAGGACCACAGGATTATCTCCACCTCTGTGGAGCATTTTATCAGCTTTCAAAACAATTAATGAGGCCTTTATTAAATATTTGGTGTCTCTTTATGAGATAAATTTTATTAGTTACAAAAACATATATGCATTTAAACTACAGATCCCACGTAACATGAATGTGTGAAATATTTTTCTAAATAAAGACAATTTGCACAATCGAAGGTACATTTTTTGCTAATCACATAAATGTGACTTTCAAGTAGGTTATTTTCTGTATCCAGTGGCAGGACAAACAGCCCCCTCCAGCCCCTAATACCACCGAACAAAACAACAAGACAAAACCAACAACAACAAAAAAAACATTCATCCTTCTGCAGTACAAGTAAACATTCAAACCTTCCGTCCATGACCTTGCAGAGGTCTGCAGCTGGTTTTATTTTAAAAGATCTTGGCTGTTATGTTGTGACCCAAGAGGCCAATATCCACCTATCAAAGGCTTTCAAATGTATTTTTAAATTATGACTCAAGACTTGCCAAACAGTTCAGTACATTGGACCTCTGAGGAGGGAGTGGACGCATTCCGCCGCCAAGAACATTAATTTGGTTCTTTCTGCTGTTGTCTGTGCCTCGAAGCCTGGCGTGATTTCGAGGCTGTGCGTTTTTTGGCCCGTTTTCTTAACTGATACTGCAAAAATGCAGTAATGCCTTCCTCTCTGAGCAGTCCACGATAACACAACTTTTATGTTTTCACTCCTACTTAACTATTTTCCGATGCAGAAGTCTTTGAAGATGATATCCAGGATCTCCTCTGCCCCGACCCGTCCAGTGATCCGGCCCAGGCTGGTGAGAGCTAACCGGACACCCTCAGCTGCAAGAGCGAGGTCAGTGTCGCGGTACCGCTGATACTGAGCCAGGGCCGCCACACACTGCTGCAGGTGGGCCCTGTGGCGAGCCTGGGTCAGGGTCGGGGCACCAGACAGTGGGTCGCCACACCTTTGAGAGGAAGGGAAGAGTACAAAATGAACCAGAGCAATTAAACACTCATTAGTTTGTGATCTATTTTGGTAAGTGTGAAAACCCGAACAAACAAGATCAATCCGCGGTTCTAAATTTTGCTTCTTTTTTTTCTCTTAAATTTAAATCTCCTTACCCCCCACACGCAAGTGCATAAAATGTGATTTGTATATGAAGTTTTACATACACTAACTTTTACTGCAACTAATTTCATTGCAGTAATAAATGACCAGTTACTCTCAGAGGGCAATTTTAGGCTGCATTTGGAAGCCTGATATAACCACGATCTGGTAAATTTTTATTCATGCTGTAATTTTGGTTTGTATAGATGCATCAAACATCACGCAGACTAAATAAATCTTTCTCATACAGCATTTAAATGAGGCACAGTCTTAGTTCTGTTACATCATGATGTAATAAATTATAGCAACTCACAGAGTCTTAACTTTGCCGTGCAGCACTGTGAGGAAGTCCTTCAGTCCTTCATTCGTCTGGCAGGATATCAGACGGACAGGAGGGAGTCCGGAGACTCCTCTCAGCTCCATGTCCAGCTTCTGTCTCTGCTTCTCAGGCAGCAGATCAGTCTTATTCAGCACCAGGAGACACCTGTCTGCAGGAAATTATTAGATATATGAGCACTCAGGCACTAAAATCTCTGCCTGCTTTATCTGGATGACTTAAAACTCACTTTCCAACCTGTAATCACTTGGATTATCCCACCACTACATATCATGCTGCCAGATGGAGCTGTAGGCAAGTGACAATCACACAACTGAGCAGTGTAACTTCAGGTCATGATATAAAAGGAGCTGTCCAATAACACACTGTAACTTCACCAGACAGCTGAGACAGCAACCAATAAAAGTCAAACATTTTAAGTTTTATTGTGCTTGAAGTGCGTTTAAAATGCAGCCAAACTGTCAGTGACAGTCCAGCTGAAGCAGCAGTACATGCGGCCGACATATTGTACCTGTTTTCAGCTGCTCCTGGGAGGGCAGCACACTCCTAAGGTGTTCCTGAAGGAAGTCTGCAGCTTGCTGGTGCTCAGATGGGAGACCAGAACAGTCCACAACCACCAGAGTCAGATCAGCCTGCTCCACCCTGGAGAAAAGAAAGCAGCCTCAACTTTCAGCCTGGAAGTGACTGCTGACATTTTCAAATAACCTATTAAAGTTTTCTGGTGTCTTGGGTACATTTTCTAGTTAACAACCTGCAATTGCAATATCAGCACTGGGAAAAACTGTGTTGCTTAAAATACACTTTCCTGCAGCAGCTCCAGGCTGTACATCACTAAGATCTCTCAGAGCGGAGACTTGCCTCTCTGTTGTTTTGTCTCACTGAAGAACCATAAGGCGCAGCCAAAAAACACTAGCAGTGACATCTTTAATTAATTACTCCAAGTGGTATTCACATTTCTTGCATCCGTCCAACTGTGCGGTAGCAGCAGCAGTGGCAGCGGATGCTTGTACTTACCACGTCCTTCCTGTAGTGACCCAGGTCACAACGTCTGTCCTGCACACAAAGTTTCCTATAGAACACAAACTGCACGCCCTTCCTATAGAACAAGCAGGTCATCCAAATAACTCAAACTAAAATTAAAGGTGTAAAGGAATATTTGCACTGAAAATAGTATTTTTGTAGTCACATCTTTATGTGGAGTTTCAGCTGTTTGTCACCTTCTATTCATTTTTGAAACACACTTAAGACAGCTAGGTACTAGTGTCTCTTAAAAAATAAAAAATAGAACATGGTGACAAAGTTTAATATTTTCCATCAGTTATTTAAGAAAGTGAAAATTACACTTAAAGCGAAATATTTCAGGTCTTTTTTGTTTAAATTTTGATGAGGCTGGTGTCTGTGCATCAAGAGCTGCCACGCACAGACGTCTTTAGGGAAAGAGCTACAACTGTCCCTTTCCGATATTAAGCAACTCCTGAACCAGTGACAACGTCCAAGAAGAAAACGAACTGCGCTGTTGCTCAGATTAAGTACATTTTGCATTGTAATGGGTAATCAAGGCCCTAGAGTCTGGAGGAAGAGTGGAGCGACACTGAATCTAAGGTGTTTGAAGTCTAGTGTGAAGTTTCTGCAGTCTGTGATGATTTGAGGAGTCATGTCATCTGCTGGTGTTGGTCCACTGTGTTTTATCAAGTCCAAAGTCAACGCAGCATCTACCATGAGATTTTAGAGCACTTCATGCTTCCATCTGCTGACAAGCTTTACAGTGATGCCAATTTCTCTTCCAGCAGGATTTAGCACCTACCCATGGGGCCAAAACTTGTACCAAATAGTATGCTGACCATGATATTACTGTGATTGATTGGCCAATCAGCCGACCCACCTGACCTGAACCCTACAGAACCCCATATGGGGTATTGTCAAGAGGAAGATGAGAAACACTTTGAGCCTTCAATACAGACTGAAGGCTGCTATCAAAGCAACCTGGGCTTCAATAACATCTCAGCAGTGTAACAGGCTGATTGTCGCCATGCCACGCCGCACTGATGCTGTTATTCCTGGTAAAGGAGCCAATCCAGGTATTAAGTGGATAAATGAACATACTTTTCAGAGGTTGGACATTTCAGTATCGTAAATCCTTCTGTTTTGATTGATCTTAGAAAATATTCTAATAATTTGGATTTCTGCTTTTAGTGAGCTAAAGCCATCATTACAAAATTGAAGTTTTTTTAAATTTTTATTTTACATCTAATCTAACCTTTATTGATCACTTTGGGGAAATTCCTTCTCTGCATTTTGACCCATCCTATTCAAAGTTAACCTTAACTATACATACGAGGAGCAGTGGGCTGCCATGGTGCAGCACCCAGGGGTTAAGGGCCTTGCTCAAGGGCCCACAGTGTTAGTGGACAAGCGGTCGCTCTCACTTTCCCACCTCAACCTCTTGCCAGTCTGGGGACGCGAACCAGCGACCCACCGATTACAAGTCTGCTTCACAAACCACTAGGCCACCATTGCCCATGTCATTCATATAGACGTTATGAAAGTTTACCTTTTAGAAATAAACTACCGGAAAAAAATGTTTTCATTATGTTCTATTTTTTTTAGATGCACTAGTATTTGCAAATAATCATTTAAAATAAAATGTCATGCCAAACAGAATCCTTTCCCACTCAGTAGATGCAGCCTCTTGTTTGTTTAGCATTGACTTCAATGCATGAATGATATAATGCCTAATTGCTGTGTCTGATGTTTCCCACCTGCCAAGAACACAAGTACTTTGGGAAACACTTAACATTTATCTTTATGGCATGAAAATTGTAATATTTTATGTTGCATATTATCTGATTTCCTGATGTTGTGTAGATTGAAGTCTTTCAGCAGTAACATGTAACAGCATTGCCATGTATTTTTTACTTAGAGCTCTTCCTTTTTTGCTATAATACACCAGAAAAACTAAGTCCAAACTTTGTTTTTACCTGCAGATGCATGAATAATCATTGTGACAGTGTGGATGTACGTTCATCCTCTAATCTGCTGCTCCCAAACAACAAATGTGTTTGTAATAAAACATGTCATTGTAATTGTCTATAAAAGTTGATTTAATAGCGTGTATTAGCCATTCTTCCGTCTGAGTGTTTGCTTATTCTTCCCTGGTGTAAACGGATGACAGTGAATGGCCATATTTGTCCATTCCCTTCAACACACATGAAAAACCTCTTAATGGTAAATACTCAAGGGAAGGTGGCTCTTCATTATGCAACCTCCTGAGAGTGTTTGTCCTATGTATTTATAACCATGGCTCAGCAATAATGTAAACTCTGGAGAATACATAGACATGACAAAAATACAGCAAGGTGTACAGGGAAAAAGAAATGACTTATTTCTTCCTTTCTTTGTTTTCAAGGACATTTTTCATCAGTCTCCGGGCTAATTTTCTCTGATAAATTATACACATGTGAGCGATCGCTGAAGCAGCAAAGCAATCCTCTACATGCACTATTGTCCTGTATCCTGAAGTCAAACATTCCACCAGTCTGGATTTAGGATAGCAAGTCTGCTTTGTATGAACTTGAAAGTTACTACCTTTCCCGAGCCCGGCGGACCCCCTCTCTCTCCACCAGGTCTGGGCTGTCTCTGAGGCCTGCTGTGTCACTCAGGAGGATGGGGAAGCCGCCAATGTCTAGGGCCGTCTCCACTACATCTCTGGTGGTCCCAGCAATGGGAGACACAATGGCTGCAGGTCTCTGGCCTGGATTTAAAAAAAGGTTAAAGCATAAGGCTGGTGATATTTCATTATTTCCTTACTACCAATAAAATCAACTCTCAGTACTTTCTGATTCTCCATCGTGTCAGAGACTCGCATCCCAAAGACTGTTCATTCCGACTGACAACATAATCTTACCAAACAGAATATAAAATTTTATTTAAAAAAGGAAGATAAATGATTTCCATAAACAGCTTGGCCGTGTTGTTTTACATCACTGAAACAGGAGTAAATTGTGCGTCTGTTGGGAACTACTTGGAATAATACATATTTGATATTCTAGTGAGTATTTACTAACAGGACAGTGTCATTGTTCTCCATAATGAAGAGACATGCTGGACACAGGGATTGAATTAAGCTTCTTCAGGTCCACTGTGTAGCTCTTTCACTTTATATTGTAGATTCTTTTTCTCATCACATGACTATTAGGGACGGCTGTGGCTCAGGTGGTAGAGTGTACACTGATCGTAAGATTGGCGGTTCGAGCCCGTCCACATGCCGAAGTGTCCTTGGGCAAGACACTTAACTCCAAATTGTTCCCAATGACAGGCAGGCACCTTGCATGGAAGTTCTGTCGCCATTGATGGGTGAATGGGAAACATTGTAAAGTGCTTTGAGTGCCACTAAGGTAGAAAGGAGCTATATAAGTGTAGACCATTTATTAAAACTACCTTAGCTGAAAGGACTATTTTGTGGTCTAATGCTTTCTCAAAGAATACGCTTATTTTTAACAACCTTTACTGTGAATCCACCAACTTGTTGACAAAGGAGTTTGCTCCATAAACCATGTAAAGATGACATTATCTGAATGCCAGGAAGGATTTTTTTTTAGTGATAACTGAATGGCAAAGTATAAACCCTAACACATCAGCTGTACTGCACCTATCTGTCTAATCAGTCCTCATGTATCCCACATCAAATACTGCTGCCAGCTCATTCTTTGTGTGTGCTGTTTGTTCAGCATGGGGATGATTAAGCAGAACAGGAAAGCATAACAGGATTTTATCTGAAGTTTGACAAATGTGCTTATTATTCTGATAGCAAGCTCTGCTGGACGCCAGCCAAGCCTCTAGACTGGATAGTTTATATAAAGTGATTCTAAATGAGTTCAGGAAACAATATCCTAAACAGATACAACCTCACAACAATACCTGAGTTGTGCATAGTCCAAACATGTACACATAATTAGAAACATAAGGAGAAGTGATTTAATACTGAAACATTCAAACACTGTGGAATTACACAACATTTAATGATAGTTTGCTTACAGTGTGTTTATTTACATGTTGGTTCTTTATTAACTGCTCACTGCTACATATTAAAATGCAATTAAATGCAGACAATGAATCCACTGTCCTCAATTAGAGAATAGAAAAAACATTGGATAAAAGTCTTTTAGATAGATAGAAAAAAATAACTAAGTCTGTTTTGTGAAAATGAAAAATAATATATTTCAACTGAACTGGATGAGTGAGTCACTTTATAAAACGCAACCACATGTCTACTTTCTCACTGTCTTATTTCAACTTCAGCCTGCTGCTTCCTCCTAGATTTTTCTCCTCTAAATAAATCCTACATTGGTCCTTCTCTTACTTTCTGTTCAGAGAGGAGTATTTACATTTTAATGAATCATAAACATTTTATAAAACTTTGTGAGTCCAAGCTGCTGGTATGATAGATGTGGCCTTCCTCCCCTTCCGAACCACGGCTGACAGCGCTATGATTCAACAGTAAGGTCTGTATTTAGAAGATAGTGAGCACACTTTAATCTTAATCCCTTCACTGTGTGTGTGTGTATGTGTGTGTGTGCTGGTTTTCTTGGCTCTCTTACACAGTGTGTTAAGGAGGCTACTTTTCCCTGCGTTGGTGGCTCCTGCGATGACCACCTGGACTCCGCTGCGAAGCCGCTCGCCCCTCCTCTCATCCTTGAGATGTCGCTCCATCTCTGCCTGCAGATCACACACCGACCTGTCCACTGTGGGCGGTGACAGACAGAGAAAGACAGCGGAGGGAACAGGACGTGACTAAGGTTTTGTACGTAACTTCACTTTCATGGCCTTGTAAAAGGAATTTCTGTCCTTTAAAGGAAGAAGGCCTGTCCCCTGGAGTCTGTCACTCACCGTCTGCATGAAAAATGGGTCACGGACTTGTCTCTTTCAGCACATGACTAAAGCGGAAAAAGGATTTTGACAATACAATGCGGCAACATTGCATCAACTCTCTGGAGAAAATATTCTTGAGAATATTGCTTGACTCAAGAAGAGTAATTCATTGAAATTGTGCTGACTTGCAGTAAAGTTTAAGAAAACGTCAGATAATATTATCTTGCTGTATGTTTGCAGGTGGAAATAGAAAGTATTTATGCCAGCTTTACTATTTTTGGAAACAAGTCTATTATTATTTTCTGCTCTGAGGTGTGAGCCAACATTCCATGCCACTAAAACAAACAATTGTCTCAGGCTTTACTGTGTTGAAACGTCACAACATCAGAGGCTTCTGAGGCGCTGTGGCAGTGCCAGACAGCAGGCGACAGACTCAGGGGAGACATCCCTCTCCAGCAACACGCTAACACTCCCTCATATACACCGTGAGCATGGGAAACCCGGTCACAGAGAGACCAGTAGGGCTGCACGGTGCTGCTGACTGCACTATTCTCGTGACTGACATGACAAGTTGTCTTTGAAGGTAAGACGAATGCCTCTACTGTCCCCCTGGCGTTTTCCCCACACTTCCTAAGGAAATTGTCTTTTGAACAGTTTGATGTAGGTCTCTCCCAACAGTGCAGCAAACTGACCAGTTAGCCAGTTGCAGATCCAAACAGGAAAACGAGCTGGACTGCTCTCCTTAGAGAGAAACAGTCCTCGGATCCCCTCACCTCCTTCAAAACCCCCAGAGACGACTGTCCTGTTGTTGTTCTGCAGCACAAAAGGTCAAAGTGCAGACATACCTTGGTTTAAGACCCCGTCCTCAATGAGCTCATCCTCACTGAAGTCTATGAAGGCCTCGACATGGGCCAGACTCTGTGAGACATGCAAAACAGAAAAGAGAGAAAGGCTGAAATCAATGTGCAAAAATAAAGTTGTCTTAATCACGTTAATAAAGTATGACTCAAATCATAATAATCATGTTTTAGGGGCATCTCAATTAAGCAATTTTACCTATTTACACTGAAAAATTAACTTCCATTTAAAATATTGTGAAGCAAGCAGCCCAGAAAATGAAACTGACAAAGAACAGGATACTAATATTCAGTATGTCTTGTTAAGCTCACGGCTGTGTCTGCAGTAATGCTTCAAATAGACAAACTCATTCTATTTCATTTAGCTTTCAAAAAATATAAAGCTTTCAAAGCACAGTACAAACATAGTTACTATATTTATTCAAAGGAAATTGGAAAAAAAAAGTCTGTGATATCATTAAACAAGTAAAAAGAAAAATATTACATCTTGACCTTTAGTTCATGTGGCAGATTGGATGTTTTAGTTGTGTAGTGT
>OMNN01002096.1:10032-30275 GCA_900302755.1 Chromis chromis | reverse complement strand
CACGCACACACACACACACACACACACACACACACACACACACACACACACACACACACACACACACACACACACACACACACACACACACAATTCGGCTTCACATGATCAAAAATTAAAATAAAGCATCGCCTCTGCAAAATTGAGCTCAGTAAGAAAACCACAAGGGAGAACAGTTCAAATTTGTTGTAGGCTAATTGATATCAGAAATCGTGTAGCCCTAAAAATATTCACACAAGCACACACTTTGTTTATATATCCATGTGGAGACAATCCATTGACATAATGTATTGTCTAACCCTAACCCTAAAACCAAATCTTGACCCTCATAAAGTCAGGAGGTCCCCAATAGGTCAGTGTGCAGTCAGGTTAAGGTCTCCACTCAGATATAAACACACACACCCACACACACACACACACACACACACACACACACACACACACACATAAACACATGCATGCACACACACGCACACACACGCTCATTTCCACCACCTGGCCGGCCCTTAATATGACTCATCAACCCGGGGAAAGGTGCTCTCAGGCAGGTACAGTTTGACAGCCCTCCCTGCTGTCCCTGCATACTTTAGCCACGGGGAGGCTGACAAAATGACAAGAGCTCTCTCTGGTAAATGTAAAAAAATTACTGACAACTGGTGAGATTCACTGCCTCAGCCTTTCAGTGAAATTTCAAGCTGACAAATAAGATCAGTCGTCTTAAATGCAGAATTATAAGAGCCTTTGTAAATACGGAGACCGCACAGTGTCGAGTTTTCTTGTTTTCATGTACAACTGGTTTTGATGATATTTCTGCTGATGATGAGCCACTCATGTCTGGGTTAATGGACTGGAGAAACTGATGCAACTTGTGAAACAGGTTCATTCAATAAGATATGCACAGTTATGAATTCAGCGGTATAAGAATATTGTTGAGTGGCAGAAGTTATACTGTCTTGTTAGTGGGATTTGGCAAACAGTCGAGGAAATTACCTCATGCAGGTTGATTTGTTCCTCCAGTAGTGCAGAGCCAACTACGTGAAATTTTGCCATAACATTACGTTACTTGTGGCTATGCAGTGACAAGCGCATGTATTCCAACATGATTTCATAATATTTTCATAGTGCAGACAGTTGTTTTTCACTCCCATTAAGACTCTAAGCTACGGTTAGTTACTACTTTCAATGATGGAAACTAACTAAGTACATGTATTTAAGTTAATCAAAGTTTAATTTTAAGGTCCTTAACTTAAATGTCTCTATTTAATGCTACTGCCAAGCCTCTGTTATTATTGTAATTTCTACTCCACTGCATTTATTTGACATCTTCAATTACTTTTAAGATAAAGATTTTCCCCAAAGGATACCTTAAACAATCTTTTAAAATACAGCACACAGTTAAAGATTAAATCAGTGGTGTCCAACTTTTTTGGCTTTTGATGTCTCACAGAAAGCTGTGTGTAGTCTGGGTCACACTGCATATATCTATGAGTTGTTATCCGCTACACCAAATAGTGATTTTTAATTGTAAACTTCTTAAATGATTTCTTTTCAATAAATGTATGAATAATCCAGTATCTCAGTCTACAAACTAAAAGCAGATTTGAGCATCATTATCTTTTTACATTAATCATATGAAGACCCCTCAGATTTATCTGGTGTCCCTTTATATAAAACTTTATATTAAGTAGTACAAATCCCAAGTAGCTACAACTGTGGAGACACAGACACGTTAATGAAAATAATCTAATCATGTCAGACATAAGAATATATCAGTCAAGGGGACCGAAAAGTACTTTTAATTTAATACTCCAACCACGTACTCTTACTTAAGTGAAAGAAAACGCTTGACCTGACAGGTAAATAATCTAAATTCTCCCAATACGGAAGTCTAGAAACCGACACGGAAGCCCGAGCGGAGCACGCTCTTGACATAAATAGTCTTTGCGCATGCGTACGAGTAGGTGCAAAGTGCAGAAGAACAGTGGCGATACTTTTCAACGTATGAAAACAACACTGTGCATTAATTCCTAAGTCTATAATCTTTTGGTGAGAGGAAAATTGTACGTATTGTTTCTAGTTTAGAAGCAATTTTGGAAAAACTGAAAAGGGGGCGTGGTCTATGCCGCCATATTCCCACAATGCCTTGCGCATGTCGGACAGTTACAGGCTAAATTGTTTGTATTTATCTGTAATCCACGATGTTTTGTTGTGATTATTTGTGATCCACGTTGTGTGCAGTTTATATGTCTGTGTTAGAAATAAGAGCGATAGTGATACTTTGTCAATGAACCCTGAGTGAAGACGGGAGGTCTGTGAATAGGGTCAGACTCTTAGACGCTAAAGGAGTAATCCACTCTTGTTTCTCTTCAGATCGTATAAATCTTTCGCCTTTTACTAAAGATTTCCGTGGAGAGGAACAACAAGAGTATAACTCAATTTTTTGATGCCCTGCGTTTGTGGGGCTTTCTAATGATGTTGAAAGAAAACTATAAGAAGTTCTCCTAATAAGTGAACATGGTTTCTAAGAATGCTGATGTGTTAATGGATGTCCAGTAAATCAGGTTTTTACATGATGATGGACTTCAGTGTATTGCAAATATACAAATATATTATTAAAGTTAAGTTATTTAAAAATTTTGTTTTTAGTGTTATCAGAATAGAATAGAATACTTTATTGTCATCATACATGGAGCATGACGAAATTAAGGATAGCTGCCATATTAAGGTGCACTGAGAATACAAAAATAATAAACATAATAATAAAAACAATATACAATTGAGTAAAAAACAATATACAAGTGAATATGGCAGAAGAAGCAGTAAACCAGTATAACATTTTAAAACAAGGGCAGTTTCAGAAGACCAATATTGCACAAGACAGATGTCGCACAGATGTGAGAATGATAAATAGATAATTAAGTAAATAAATATTCAGGGTGGACATTGAGGTAGCAGTTTGTGTGAGTGAAGCAGCAATGTGTGTATTTATCAGGAGCCCGATGGCCCATGGATAAAAACTGTTTTTCAGTCTGTTGGTCCTGCCTTTGTGTGATCTGAATCTCCTCCCTGATGGCAGCAGGTTGAACAAGTGCTGTCCAGGGTGAGATCTGTCTGCTAGTGCTTTCTTTGCTCTGCTGAGCGTGAGCTGGCGATGTTCTCTAGGGGGGGCAGAGGGCAACCGATAATCTTTTCTGCAGTTCTGGTCACCCTCTGCAAGGCCCTCTGGTCTGCAGCAGAGCAAGCAGCAAACCAAATAGTCACACAGTACATCAGCACTGGTTCTATGGTGGCTCAGTAAAAGGACACCTGCAGCTTCTCCTCTAGATGGTTTCTTCGTACAACACGAAGGAAGTGGAGTCTCTGCTGCGCCTTTTTGACCAGTGCTGATGTGTTGGCAGTCCAGGTGAGGTCCTCAGAGATGACAGTCGCCAGGAACTTGAAGGAGGCCACTCTCTCCACGCACACCGTTGATGGAAAGTGGAGCATGATCCCCCTTCTGTATCCTGAAGTCAATGACCACCTCTTTGGTCTTGGTGGAGTTCAGCTGCAGGTTGTTTTTGATGCACCACCCTGTTATCAGCCTTTACAGTTTGATTAAATCGTGGTTCTGTTAAAAGGTAGTTTGTCTTTTGCCTCCTATTCAACTAAATGATCATTAAAGTGCACAATTTATGGATTTAAAGGCTGATTCTACTCAAAATACTACTTAACGTTTCAAAGGTTAATGCCACCCATACAGTACCTTCTAGAATCTAGATAGATGCTTTATTGATCCCGAGGGAAGTCTAAGTAACCAGCAGCATATTAAACATACACAATATACACAATGAAAGATAAATACAGAATATACAGAAAGATTAGATGAAAACGAGATAAAAAATAAAAACGGTACAACTAACTAACGAGATCAAAATCAGAATCAGAAAAAGCTCTATTGCCAAGTGAGCTCACACACAAGGAATTTGTCTTGGTAACTGAAACTTACAGTACTCTTTAGAGTAACTGTTTATAAAAAGATATTTAGACAACAAGATAGCAACAGAGTTAGTAAGTAGTAAATATGAAATCTAAATCTAGGGTTCTGACAAATATTTTTTTTAAATCGAAATCTAAGCTCTGGTAAATATAAAAAATCTAAAATGTACAAATACAGTTTTAAAGGTTTATCATACTAAAAATGTTACTTTGTGTCCAAGTACTCATAGTTTTAAAGGCTGATTCAGCACAAATGCTACTTTCCAATGTACAAGTCATGTCTTTAAAAGTTAAATCCACCCAAATAGTTCTTTATATTATGCATTTTAGCTCAGTGGCTATAAGTTGCATGTTGCACAAGTTGTGTCATTGTACTTTGCATGAACTTTGTAGTCCCAAGATAGACAGGAGAAGATATGAAAGGTTGGAGACATGAGGCACAAGGACGACTATGTATACATACATATACTATATATATATATACTATGATTGTCATGGACGTACAACTAATCTGTGAAAGAACTAAAATGCACGATTGTTTTTTGTGACAAAGACACGTTTCAATCATTCCATCATGATAAATGTGTATTTAAAATACAGTCGTCCTTGTGTGTTGTGTAACGCCTCGCCCACCTTTTACTATGTCCATGGCAGTCGTTTTGTTATCTTACCTGATAATAACTTAGTTATGCTAATTACAGAACTTGTCCAACATGCAACTCATAGCAACCATGCAAAACTGCATAACAGAAAGTACTGTTTGGAATGAAATGGAATAACACCTTTAAAACCATAACCTGCTAGTTAGAATATATTATGTTGGTCTGAATAAACTAGTAGTTGGACACAACGTAATATTTTGGTTGCAATAAACCTTTAAAACTGCATCAAGTTAGTTAGAAGGTACTGCATGGATGGCACTAACCTTTTGAGTGTAATCAACCTCTAATATCATGTACTTTAGTGATTATTCACTTCAACAGGAGGAAAAAGAAACGACCAGTTTGACATGCAACCAAAAACTGTGAAGGCTGACAACACTGAAAACATCACTGGGGGCAGTGGTGGCGGTTACAGGTTAAGCCCCTGACTACTGCTCAGAAGGTCAGAGGATTGAACCCCGACTGCAGCCACTGTTGGGCCCCTGAGCAAGACCCTTAACCCCTGACTGCTCCCTGGGCGCTGCACTGTGGCAGCCCACTGCTTCTAGTATGTATAGTTAAGGTTCACTTTAAATAGGATGGGTCAAATGCAGAGAAAGAATTTACCCAAAAGGATCAATAAAGGTCAGATTTTAAAAGTATCTTTTGAACTTCAATCATTTGTTTTGATGTTTTTATTGTTGCACTTCCTAGTAGTATTCTTACTCTACTTCTAAAACAACTCCATCCTGTAAAAGCCTGATTTGATTAGCTTCTAACAGTACATATACTTCTGACGTCTTGTAAGGTAGGAAGGAACATAGTATTTACTTTCAACATCATTAGAAAGCCCCACAAATGCAGGGCATCAAAAAATTGAGTTATACTCTTGTTGTTCCTCTCCACGGAAATCTTTAGTAAAAGGCGAAAGATTTATACGATCTGAAGAGAAACAAGAGTGGATTACTCCTTTAGCGTCTAAGAGTCTGACCCCATTCACAGACCTCCCGTCTTCACTCAGGGTTCACTGACAAAGTATCACTATCGCTCTTATTTCTAACACAGACATATAAACTGCACACAACGTGGATCACAAATAATCACAACAAAACATCGTGGATTACAGATAAATACAAATAATTAAACTTTTAACTGCCTGAGGCGCGCAAGGCATTGTGGGAATATGGCGACCTCGACCACGCCCCCTTTAGTTTTTTCGAAAGTTTGCTCGAAAATGGAAACAAATCTACTGTTTAACCCTGTATAATAAATCTGCTCAATGAGAAAAGCATTCATGCGGAGCCCCTAAAGTCCCAATTTTTATTTGTTATTTAATCTTGTGCGCACAAGTTATTATCTTGTGCGCACAAGATAAAAAAAATACCACTTTTTGGGACTTTAGGGGCTCCGTACATTTATGAAGGAAGAATATATATATAACTTTCCAGAAACATATTCTTAAATATATAATCAGATTCAAAGTCAGATAAAACAGAATTAACTGATCAAAAATAGTAAAATAAATGAATAAATAAAAAATACAGACAAATATCTCACTGGACCGAGTTGGGTGATAGAACCAAACATTGTACAGCACCATGAAACAATAATTATAAATAATATAATAATTATTGTTTCACTATGAAACAATAATTATAAATAATATAATAATTATTGTTTCACCATGAAACAATAATTGTAAATAATATAGAAAAAGAGAAAAAAAACAATTTCAGGGCAGAAAATCAGTATTTTGGGTTGAATAAACCTTCAAAACGATAAGTAGTTGGTGAAAAAGTAGTACCTTGGTGGGCTAAAATGACGACTTTTACTGGTATTTTGAGTCAAATCAGTCCTTGAAGACATCAATCGGGCACCTTTAGCGGTCATTCAGTTCACTGGGTGGCGCTGTGGCAAAAAACAAAGGTCCTGAAAGTGCAGCCTTCTCTGGAGCAGCATTAAACTTAAAACTTATTCATGAAATTCATCAGGATGTATTGTTTTAAGTTTTATTCTGAATTATGTTATTTGGCTTAATAAATACAATTTTAGTTTTCGATAGACTTATATGTCCGTGTGTGAGTATGTTGGTTAATAAGTTTAAATTATTAACCACTACACCTCATAATATGACACTGGACAGACGTAATTACAGTCTTGCAGATTACAAGCTTTAAGTTTTGTGCAAATTGATTACATATTTGATTAGGTGCTTTAAAAACGGTGTGATAGTTTCCTCTATGTTTCCCACTCCAGTCCAGTAGGTGGCGAGAGAGCACCTGCGAGCTAAATACCAACAGCCAATAAAAAAATCAACGAAGAAGAACCAGCAGCAGCAGCAGAAGAAGAAGCAGAAGAAGAAAAGGAAAATAAAACAAAATGTCCACCTCCAGTTAAACACGAAGCGGCTGGAGAACTTATTTTATACTTTCATAGATTTATTGTGAACATCGTCCGGTGTGTGAGGACTTCCTGGACACGCAGAAAAATAGGAACTTTAGGTTTCCTTTCGTTGTAAAGCAGATGAGATGTGTGGACCAGAGGAAGAGAGGAAGAAAGGTAAATCCTCCAGCTGTTGTAGATGCTGATGTTAAAAAAAATTGAAGATTTAACTTTTGTTTCTTCTGAATACAACACATAGCTTTGTTTTGTTTTAAAAGAAAGTTTCACATGAAGTTTTTAAGTGCACTTTGGGTTTATTATTTAAAACATTTACACTTCAAGCATTGTGCTAATTTAATCAGCAGTAATGGGTGCAAACAATTTTGAACAGTATTGCTTTTTTTTCTTTTTACACATATATTTTTTCATACAGTTTCACTTTGTCAGAGTCACAAATTTATGTACAAGCCTAATCTAGAAAACTCTCACCAGCACTCTTTTGTCAATATAAAGCTATGTACATCCTGAAATGGCTCTGAAGGTTCTGTTTGTGCAAACTGATGGAGTTTTGTACACAGTAACAATCATTTTTTAGACAGTAATTCTAAGTAAAATATTGCTTTTTTTAATTGTTGAATGGATGCCATGCAGTATATTTGATTCACAGACCTTACCTAAATAAGCAGAGTACCCTGTAAATTAACGTAACAATAAATATTGTTTTTAACAACATAGTAAAAGTTATTTGTGAGGTTCTATGTGCATAAATTACATTCATTTGCCAGGTCTGAGGTTTTGTTGTGGCCGCATTTCACGACTAGTTTGCTTTGAGATTCAGAAATATATTGGTTTAATGTTATATTAGGCCTCCATTAATGCCTAATTTCATATAAATTAATTAACTGCTTTCTCTCTACTTGTCCTCAGGACCTGTGCAAACTAGAATCAGCAGGCAGAAACTTAAAGCATGTGAACATTTGCATCGCTATGCTATTCACAACCAAAGAAATGCATCATCCAACTTACCAACTTATGAAAAGGTTAGATAATTACTCTCTTCACTTTGCATCAAAGGCACTAACACATCACAGCAAACACATTACTGCTGTGACAGACACAATAAGAGCAGACTCACAATTTTTTTAGGCAGCAAATGTAGAAAAATTGCATAAAGATCAGGAGGATTCCCCAAACAGTGATGTGTCCAGTTTGTGCTGATATTCAAAGTGTGTTGTGGCTTCTTTCTTTGTATATTGTTGCGTTTATGTCACAGTGATTTCCTGCAGCAGATCAGCAGGGAAGTAGCCCAGCTTGCGTCCAGTGCTGACCTTCAGGTAGCCGCCTTTCTCGTCTCCTTTCTTCACCACAATCTGAAGCACAAAGAGACAACAGAGCAACCAGGAATCAGTTTTAGTACATTCATGGAGGTCTCTGATTGATGAGTCATTTCATGTGCTGATCCAGATATCTATGAGAAGTTTATTGGTATTTCACAGCAGGTTTTTGTGCAAACTCTGATTAGGAAATTGGTGCATGTGTTTTAGTTTCTCATATAAGTTACCTGATCCTTCTTTAGTGTAATTTGTCCCATCTCTCTGTTGCCTACGAAGGAGCGGGTCACCTTGAAAACCCTCTCTGATGCACGCACTTTTATGAGGTAGTTGGTGGGGAAGTAGCCCGTCTTGTCACCCATCTTTCCCTGACAACACAGTGAACAGAATCACTTTTCATCCTCTGCGTGCTCGCCAAAAGAAATAGCATATTTATGGCTTCAACAATCAACAGGTTAAACTCACCCTCCACCACTCTTCATTAGAGTCATCCAGCACTATGATCCGATCACCAGGGCTAATACACACACACACAGAAAATGAGTTTTTGTTTGAATAAAGTGAACATCAAGATAGATTTAACCCCATAAATGGCTTATACTGTATGTAGTTATTGTAAGAGAATTGTGTGTGTCTTTCATACGTACTGGAAGTCGAGATCATCTTTCTCAATGGCCTTGAAGCGGTAGAGAGCCAGGTAATAGTGGGACTGGGAGAACGTTCCCTTACTCTGTTGGCAAAACACCACATATGCTACTGTAAATGACTAATAATACAGGTTTTAAACAAATACATACACATGTGCTGTTAATTGGAAACAGGTTGAGTGTAAAACCAAACTGTGCTTTTTTTTTCTCACCTTGTCGTCTGCTTTGTCTCCTCCCTTCTCCTTTTTATCATCAGGCTTCCCTGTAGGTACATCAGAGTCAATAATACGTTCCTATTTTGGGTATGTAGCATCCTTGTTGAATTTGTGTCTTTCTACTTAAAAAAAAAACATATTTTGTGAATTGTTTGAATGTTTATAAATTGCAAAATTGCAATTTTCATAAGCACAACTACAAACGGGCAGCAAGGAAAAACCTGAACCCTTGACCCCTAAAGTGAGGGGCTCTGGTGGCTTTGTTATGCTTTTGGGAGAATTGTGCTGGTGTGGCTTGGGTTTGCTTGTCACCCTCAGATGGAAGAGTCACTGCAAATCAATACAAAGTTGTTCTGAGAGGTAAAACATTTCTATCCTGATGGTCTGTTCCAAGATGAAAATGCATTCTTCCTTAGAGCGGGGTCACTGAGTGGTTTGATAGCACATAGTCAACAGATGTCAAGATTTTGGACCAAAATGTTAGAAAGCACTCTCCCCACCATCATCGAAACACCACATGAGGGAATCCCTTCAGTAGAGATACAAAGAGTTGGAGAATCAATGGGTTCACTGAAGCTGTTCAAATGTTGGGTTTTCCTTTGTTTTGTCATCCATTTGTAGCGTATTTTAGATTTCAGAGAACACCTAACCACCACAGTTTAGTTCTACCTTCTCCTCCCTCTTCATTCTCTTTGGGCTGTTGGTTCTCCTCTTCCTCCTCCTCCATCATCATCATCATCTAGAGGACACAACACTGTTAGAATCAACACAAATCTCACAGTTGTACTTATACACATGTTGCTTAAAAGCCTTTCGGAGTTACTGTATTTGCTTAAATATATGAGTAATATAAATGTATTATGTTTAAATTAAGAATTTCTTCTGCTTGGGATCAGTGAATGAATGAAATATGCAATTTTTGTGTTTTGATTAAAATGTAATTTTTCACTCACGTTTTTCTTGTCGCCTTCATTCTTTTTGCGCTCCTTGTTTGCCATAATGACGCCGACTCTCAGGGTGTCGAAAACAGGGTCATTCCGGTTTGGGTTGTCTGGTTAGAGGACAGAGTTGTTAGTTGAATAATTATGGAACACTTTGACAAATTGGCTGCACAGCCTCAGGAATAATAATTTAATAGATAAATATACAATAAATGAAGGGTTTTTTGCCTTCCGTGTCCTCACAAATTCATTGAAAGCATACCCAAGATCTAAATTTTAATCCTTTGGATTTTATGTTGTGGTCTTTTGCAGAGCTTTTTAAAAGTATTATTATTTATTCAAGCTCAAAAAAAATTAACAAGTAACATTCTGTACATATTTTGCTGTCCTAAAGGGAGTAAATAAATAAAATGCAGAGATATAGTTTATAAAAAATACTCTCAATGTAGTTCTTAGAAAGGACATGAGCTCAGTATTCTTAATGGTAGCACTTCTGAATATAAGGTTAAGAAATGTACATGTACAAGAGTCATGTCGTCATTTAACATTCAGTGGACTCACTTGGATCTGGTTGGTCGCTGCCGTACAGTGGAGAGCTGTAGGCCCGTCTGAAGCCCGGCGGCTACACCGAACAAATAGAAAACACCATGTTTAAACATTTCCAGCCATTTTACTGATGAAAATCTGCCTCATGGCAAAGTAAAGGAAATCTGCACACAGTGGAGTGGCCTACTACACCGATTAGGCATAACCTTTTGACTACCTGCCTAATATTGTGTTGGTCCCCCTTATGTGGTCAAATTTGCTCTGAACCATTGGGCATGGACAAGAGGACTTCTCAGGGTGTCCTATGGGGTCTGCTTGGGTGTTTAAGTCTCATCAACACGGATGTTAAAATCCAAGGTTTTCCAACAGAACACCACATATAGTACCAATATGATCAATGCTATGCACTTCACCTGCCAGTGGTCAGAATGTTATGGCTGATCGGAGTATACTGTATATATTATTTGTTTAAAGGTTGATTTTCAACCTCGGTGCAAAACAAGCAAACTCACAATTTTGCCAAAGCACCTCTGGAACTCCACGTAGGACTGACATGAATGGTGGATGTTGGTCTTGCAGTTTTTACACCTCAGAGCAAATTTGTTGTTCACTGAAAGATGAAACCAAGACGTTATAACCAAGTGTGACATGCAGAAAACATCACGTCAAGAAGAAAATATGCAACACTGTTGTGCATTCATATTTATCTCATGATTATCAATACATACAGACGATCATGCGAGCGCAGACGTCACAGAACTTGGGCTTCTTGCAGTAGTGGTCCTTGAACTTGTGTGGTTTGTCATTGATCCGGACAACAGGTTCTGAAGGAGGTTCTGGTTCCTTCTCCTCCACCTCCACCTCCTCCTCATATATGAAGTAGACCTGGAGACACAAAGGCCATATCTCAGGTAGTCAATCAAGAAGCATACTCCTACCTAATGTGAATTAATTAACTTGAATGGGGGAAATATTAACATAAACTGCCAATATTTCTTGTGTATCATAGCTATTGGGACATGGCTCTAATTAAATGTCAAGTGTGAAATATTGCCAAAAAATGTAAAATACTCTTCATTTTCTACTTTTTACCATGTAAAGAAACATATTTCTAATTAAACCCACATCGACCGCCCCTCACAGATCGGCCAGCAGTGTTATAAAAGACCCAGATACTTAAGTCCAAGCTCTTATTTTTACAATTGACGCTGCACTGCGATCCTGCCCCAGCTGGTGGCTATTTTAAACAGGCTGGGAATGGCAGTGCTAGTGGTGGGGGGTTGACATGGTGCCGTCACTCACGGTGTCTCCCTCCTCCCTCACGACGTTGTCAGGAGCTGGAGGGTTGTCATGGATATCCACAGAGTTTTTGTCATCCTCCCTGACGCACGTACAAAGAAAAAAAAAACACAAAGCCTTGAAGAAGACCAACTGGTGCAGCCTCATATCAGAACTTTGATGTGTTTTTCCCCACTACAAACTGTCCACTTGTAATTTTACAGTACATCTTGTGTGGCAGTAGGTGCACATGTGATATTTAAACAGGACATGTAAACATAAAAATGAATAAAATGGAGGTTTTTACAGCATTAACCTCATGGAGTGACCTGAAGTGACTGGCATGCTTTGCTTTGTGATGGTATCAAATTGCCATTCCATGTTAAAATAGCGCTCTGGTCATGCCACATTTCTTAAAGCAGCTTTATCATTATTACGTACAGAAAGACATTGATAATTTATGATGGTTTTGGAGATTTTTGTGTGTTTTTAGTCTGCAACATTTAGCTCATTAGAATTTGAAACGAGGCTTGTGGAGATGGTGAAAATGTGCAGCAGGATGAGCCAGGTGATATAAGATTGTACACAAAGGTGATAATAAAGATGTCAAGAATTATACTCACTGATCCATGATGGAGTGTAGACGATATCAACACTGTCCCACCTAGAGAGAAATCAGCTATTGTTTTTTTTTTCTTTTTTCTGAAAGACTGTGAGTCACAAAATCAATTTGAGAAAGGCAATAATTGGAGCGATTTTTCAGTTTAAAAAAAAAAAAGTTTTTTGCACAGTATTTCACAGTATGTTTGCTCAAAAGCAATGGGAAACTGATCATTTTTTCTCTTTTTGTATGCTTCTTTCTTGCCTCTCTTACATTTTGAAACACCAGTGATGGAAAGAAACATTAATACAGTACTGTACTTAAGGACAGTTTTGAGGCACTTTGCCTGAGAATTTTCCTTTTCTGCTACTTCCACTTTACTAAATTTCAGAGGGAATTATTGTACTTTCTATTCAACTTTATTTATCTGACAGCTTCAGTTACTTTTAAGATGAAGATTTCACTGAATGGAAAACATAAAAAGCTTTTAAAACACATTACAAAAAACACATTACACCAGAGACTTATGAAAACTAGTGTATACTCTACTGAATTGTTCTACTTAGGTTTATATTTTTAGTTCATGTTTGTACTTATATATTATAAGTATACCTATATATTTTGTATTGTTTATATTCTGACCTTGAATAGTAGCAACTGTAACATAGACAATTTCCCCTCGGGGATCAATAAAGTATTTCTGATTCTGATTCTGTATAGTCAAGTTCACTTTTCTGGTGTCAATGAGTTGATAACAGCTCCACCAAATAGAGATTTTTTCTCTCTAAACTTCTCAAGTGGCTTTCATTTTGATAGATGTCCAAATGATCCAATATCTTGCCAGTAATCAAAGAGAACAGATTTGTGTATCAAACCTTTTGCTTCTTTCTTCTCCCATTAATCATCTCACAACCCCCCGGATTTATCTGATGTCCCTGTATATATACTGTAACTGGATATAAAGTGGTTTAAACTATCTCCACCTGCAGCTACAACACAAACATGCTGTTGACACACTGATGCTTCAGTATTAATAATCTGATGATCTCAGATATAGTAATATATCAGTCAGAGGGACCAAACCAGGACTCGTACTTTCATATTTACTGTCAATGCTTCACTTAAGTAGGGTTTTTCATGTAATGGAGTATTTTTCCATTGCTGTACTGGTATTTTTCACTTAAGTAAAGGATTTGAATACTTCTGTTTACTGAATTACTAGTGTTTTCTCGTAACAGATATTACGTCCTGTTGTCAATATGCTTTATAAGCCACATGCATATTCTGGAGCTCCCATGAAGACAAATTAATTCAATGCAGTAGACAGACAACAAGACTTTTTCTATATTGGACACTAATACTAAATGTTAAATTTTGTTTCAGAAATAAAGTTTACACAGAGATATTGATCAAAACCATATTGTTATAAAGCAAAATGACAACTGGCACAGCAGTTTGTGATACATAAACTAGATCGTACTGCAAACAGAATAACTTACATTAACATAAACACAGACTCGTAAGCACACATTAGATATACAGAATATATTCAGTGGACTTGCACACTCACACACTCAGAACCACCCAGTGTTTGTGCACTTGTCTGCTTCACCCACGACCTATTCTAGGCTTGTGAAATTCAATCTCATCACAGCTAAATTTGGGTTTTGACCGCCAGCTACAAGAAAAGGTGTAAAGTTCTGAACCAAACATATCTGTTCAGTTTATTCTCATAAACTGACAAAAACAGTGTGCTGGTTATTCAGGTGTCATTTAAAGCTAATGGAACTTTCTCACTGAAATTAACTCAAGTAAACTGACTAACTTTAACACTTTTTGTCACCTTTTGCATGAAAAACTCTCAGACTTTAAACTGCAGCATAAGCTTACCTTTTGTCCAAATCCACTCAGATCACACAGAAGAAAATAACAGAATACAGTGGGTCAGTGGATCTCTGTGAATGGGTCCTTCACCTGCTGGAGTGCTGTGTGGTCGGTGTAGCTGAGGCCAACAAACCAGCCGACCAACCTGCTTCCTTGCTTCAGGCCCTCAGGATGCTGAATCAACAGTGTGGTCCCCTTCCTGTGGTCCCTCTATATTCCCCTTAGGTGATTTCCAAAGTGATTGTAGGCCCGGAGTGTATATCTGTATTTGTGTATCTGTGATTTTGTGTGCGTGTTTGTGGGCCCAACACTCCCAGGTCGAGCTGACAGTTTGCGACAGCTGAGGACCTTGGAGGGAGCACCGATGACGAGGGGAAATCAGATACTTTGCCTCCCTCTGTCTTCATTGCACACATACACACCTCTCTCCTCTTGTCCCACTTGTTCACAGACATCCATGGCCCACTGCTCATTATCCTTTTATCCCTTGGAGCCCAAACAGAAACAAGAACACTGCATTAACCTCTGCGTCATCTTTTTATTAAACATTTGTATCTTGCACTCCAGTTCGTGTTGTATTAAATGTGTGTATACTACAGTGTAGCCCGAACCATATACTATTGAAGACACTGGTAGGCCGCTTAATTTAGTTTTTGCCAAAAATCAGAGCAGCCACGCACCAAACACACAACAAGAAAGCAATGAATGAACTTTCTTTGCAGATATATTTATATAATGTGACATTATGCTACAGAAATGAAAAGAAGAAATAATGTTTGGGGCAAAGACGTAATTAAGGGGCGTCCAAGACTATGGCCGAAAATGATTTATGAAATGACCTGCATCTAACTTTTTTGTTTGTTTTTCAAAAGAATAGTTTAAAAAAAATAGCCCCCGAGCCATTCCTCTGTCACCCTGATCATGTGCTAAAGCCCTCAAAATGACATGACACAGTTGGTCAAAAAGTTAGGAAACTATTTTACTGTTCCTAAAAGTCTGTTTACTACAGTCGAAATATTTTACATACAATATTTGTCATGTCAAGGGTTTTGTGATTTTTGCTTTCCACAGTCTCACAACATACAAAACGTGACCTCACTAATCTTTAAAGTAACTAATAAAATATGACACCAGGTAAAGTAGCAATGAAAACGCATTTTATTGTTGTACTGTAAGTTGCTGTAATTAGATAAGATACTGTACCATTCGGTTATAGACAGACATTTCTCCCATCAACAGCAGATTTGCTCTGATTATTATCAGTTATTTATTTCTGGTATTGTGTTATAAACGGTTCTCCTAGACTATTTAAAGTTCTGATTGCTAAAATTACTATTAAATAAAATGTATGAAAGCAAGGAACTCCTTTAAATATGATTCTAACTCTGTAAATCATCATAAAGAAGAATAATTCCATTTAATTCCAGCTAGTTACCTGCACTCATTGTAATAATAAAGTTGAACAGGGGCTGAGCATAGAAGAAAAGTGGGGAGAACATGTTTCTTACATTTTATACTCATTTTACTCTGAAATAACTTGAAATAGGTGCAATTATCAGGTTAAAACATAAAGACTGACTCAGCCCCCAATGTGTCAAGATTCTAACAACAACTCAGAGAGTTTATGCTGATAGGAAATACGCATTAACAAATGTTATGCTTGTTTTGTTTTGCATTTCAGTTCTGTATCCTGAATATGTGGATTGAAGTCCTGCAGAGATAGGTGGATGTAATTCTGAGAGGTACAGTAATGTAAGCCAAGCTTGAAAGAAAAAAATTAATTGTTTGGGACAAAGAGGGATTTAAGGGCGTCCAAGGCTATATCCTTGAAAGTTTTATGAATAGGGGCAGTGGTGGCCTAGTGGTTTGTGAAGCGAACTTAACCGGTGGATCGCTGGTTCAAGTCCCCGGACTGGCAAGAGGTGTGGGAAAGTGAGAGCGACCACTTGTCCCAGTCACCACCACTGTGGGCCCTTGAGCAAGGCCCTTAACCCCTGACTGCTCCCCGGGCGCTGCACCGTGGCAGCCCACTGCTCCTAGTATGTATAGTTAAGTTTAACTTTGAATAGGATGGGTCAAATGCAGAGAAGGAATTTCCCCAAGGGGATCAATAAAGGTTAGATTATTATTATTAGATTTACCTTAGAGTCTCTCACATACCTTCTGGTAAATTGTAATTAAGATTTAATATGAGCATTTTTAAACAGTGACTTTCTCTTTGCCACTCTTCAATAAAGCTTTGACTGGTGAAGAACAGCCAACAGTAAAGGAACAATGATAGGTTTGTGTGCTTTTTGTGCAGGTTGCATCAAAATGAGCATGAGCACGATAAATGTGGCTTACCACATCAGAACTTCGATGGTTACGTGTGCTTGTACCTGTGTTTGAGTGTATACTGTAGCTTTGGGAGCAGTTTAGCTCAACCATAGAGCTGCATACACAGAAACACACACTCTCCACCCTCCTGCGCCTCCTCTCCACACCCTCCATGTTCCTTCCTGTTTCCTGTTCCGCTGTCCGCTGCACAGGAAACCTGGCCGTGCTGCGGCGCTTCGACAAAAAAACTCGTGAGTCACCGAGCTGTAAACCTTGTGGACATGCGGGAGAAAAGAACGTGGCGTGTTATTTTCTGATCTCCATCTCTAACCATGCTAGCTCTCACATTGTTTTGCAAACAAATGGCTTGCGGGGTCTTTAACTCAGCATACAAAGCCACATTTGTCCTCCACGTTTAACCACCTGCTGACTCTTGGCTTTACTATCTGTGAGTAAGCTCCCTCCAGCTGGGAAGTCTGTGGACTGTATGCACCTGGTGGCTCTGATGTAAGTCTGAGTCAATCAGTAAAAACATTCATTAAGTCTCCTTTGTTTTATGAATCAGCTACACTTCTTTGGTGGTGGTGTTGTATCTACATCAGGTGAAATAGGCCGGCTCCGTAAGCAGTTATCTGCTGGTGTGAGGAGCTCAGGGTTGAGGGTTGTGACCCCAGGATTCTGCTTCGATGAGATCATGCCTGGTCAGTGGAGGGAAGTGACTTTTCAGCTCGCCTGACCCGAAACCAGCTTCAGAGTTCAAAGTTCATGTCACGAGAGACAACTCCTTTGCCCAACCCAGCCTCTCGAAAATGCACGTCTGTCACTGGTGACTGCACAAATCTGAAATCAGTACCGACTTTTGACATGACCTTCACCGCGTGGCCCCCTCGCTCTGTCCGGCTGAATGAGGTCAAGTTTAGAGGTCAGTTTCAGTGGTTCTTAGTGAGTTATGTCATCTGTTTCTGTGAGACATTTTTCTGACACCCTTGACATTTATCTCTAACTTGTGTTGGCAATCATGTTGGCAACAATCGCTCCTAAAATGAAACACAATGAAGCAAATGTGTTTCTGCTGTCACAGCTGTTCTTGGAGTGACCATTACAGGATTAAAGTAAATCCCTCCTTCATCTTCCAGACTGCTGTGCATAGGCTGTGTGTATGTTTGTGTGTGTGTCCGTGCATGCTGGAATGTCTGCTGGCCAGGCCTTTTATTAGGCTCATCCATACCACCACATTATAGGCTCCCGTAGCCAGGCAACTGCAGGTTCTGGCTGGTTACCATGGCGAGCGCCCATTGAGTGACGTCGCTGGCCCTGTTTGCCTCCCTCCTCATTGGAATGAGGGCCTTTTTAAAGGTGCAACAAGCCCCCCCCACGCAACCCCACCCCCAACTCTTTCTACACTCACACATACGTGCACTCACTTAACCCGTTACTCACACACACACACACACACACTCCCACACACACCCAGCGCTTCGTCACCCTCTGTGCGGTGACTAGAGTGGAACTAACAGTCCGACAAAAACATCTCACTGAGGCACATCACGCTGCACCTTCCAGAGAGCGGCTTTGTGTGGAAAAACCCATACAGGCTGCAAAGTAACGCAACTGTAGGCAAGTCTGAGCTGGAGAATATTACTTCATCTAGTTAAACAGTCACATTTGACTCGGTTAAAACAATCTAACAAGTCTGAAGTTAAATGAAATCAAACAGACGGGGTAAATAGTGTTTAGAATATATCGTACAGTCACAAAAATAAAGGTACCAAGAATGGTTCTTCTCAGTGATGCTGTAGAAGAAACATTTTCAGTTCCACAAAGAACTTTTTAGCAAGAGGTTCTTTAAAAAACCCTCAAATGAGCTTCCAAGAACCATAAATGGCGCTCCAAAGAACTTAAGTTAAAACTGCTTCTTCAAGGAACCAAGATGATTCTTTGTGGACCCACATGGTTCTGTTTTGATAATAGGACTTGATATGAATTGTTCTGGACTGTTGGTCAAACAGAACAAGTCATTACAAGATCCCAACTTGGGATATGGGAAATTGTGATGAGCATTTTTTTGCTGTTTTCCTGACAGTTTTCTGTTTATAGACCAAATGATTGATCGATAGTGAAAGTAATTGTAAGTTGCAGCTCTGATTTTATGCTATTACCTGCCATTAAACCAAAAAACTCCAATAAATATGAAGGACCTCTAGTACTTTATACAACCACATAAAGTACTAGAACAACAATCCCCTAAATAAAGAGGTTCTTCAGTTGGCGATGGTGCTTTAAAGAATCAGAGAGCCTTCTGAAGAACCATTTAGGAACCATTATGTCTCTGAGAGTGGTTGAACATTTAAGTGGGGGTACAAGTACAACTTATTTGTATTATTCCGTCAGTTATTTTCTTAATTTGTTGTTTATTCTTGTCATTCAGATTGCATAGATTTAGCATGATCAGCAGTCTAAAACCGAAAGACATTGGATTTAATATCAAAGACGACTAATAAATTAGCAAATATTCACATTTATTAAGTGGGAAATTATGACTTTTTAACAATTTATTTCTTATTAAATCAGTTTCTGATTAGTTTTCCGTCAATAAACTCCGTATGTAAGCTTATTCTACTCCTTGGATGGATGATATCATCAATATTTGTGATGTAGTTAAGCTTTTAGTGCAGGTTTCACAACAAACAACATGCTTCTAAATTGGGATGTTCTGTCAAGCTACTATTTTCAAGGCCAAGCATGAATTTTGACATTTTACTTCTTAAGCCAACAAGAAGGAGATGCTTGCATGTAAACGGATCCATCTCCATGACAAAACCGAGGAAACTCCATCCACTGAGGAAGAACTTGTGATAAACTTTGGAAAATGACCTGATCCTGAGTCTCGTATCATAAATTTAATTTCCTTTCTATGTTTTGTTGTTTTGTCTGCAGCTGGTCGCGCCAAATGTGGAATAACAGCAAAGAAACAGTAGCATTTGTTTTGGATGTGGAGAATCTGCAGCTTCATTTTTACCAAAAGTTCTTGTGATCATTGACTCCCCTGACTGTATGCAGACCTTTTCTGTGTGGCCATAATTTCAACTTCTAAGAGGGCATATGACTTGCTAAGGTTCTTAAGTCACCAGCAAAACAAGTATGGATAAGCTTTGGTAATCCAGTCACAGTTTTAAATCAGAGTGCTGTTACTCAGACACTGAAATATATTGTGCTATTGTGTTTCTCTGTTGCGAGTTAAACAGTCTTGTAGCTTTACTACTACTAATATTGAAATATCATCCCCGTGAATACACGTTGTTGCCATGAAGTACATGTGGACAAAGTAATTATTGGTCCTGGTGGAGAGTTGCGACGACTAATGAATGAATGCAGTGACTTGCAGGAAGACGATTCCAGCAGCTTCTCCATAGCTTTAATTTGAACGCCTTTCACTGACTGCGGATGAGGAGGGGAGGGGGGGAGGTTTTTGAAGGGGAGGTGGGG
>OMNN01002096.1:0-10012 GCA_900302755.1 Chromis chromis | reverse complement strand
GGGTGAGTATTGTGAGTTGAACAGCAGAGCCCCACTCTAGCTGAATGGGCATTGTCATCTGGATTTCTATGGCTAACCAAAATACTTTCTCCCGCCGTGGGGGTTGGTTTATGGATTCATGGTGGGAACGGCATGCATTACGCACGGCCGCGGAGGGCACTGCTGCCTCTGCGCACCGTCACAGCTTTAAGAACAGACTTTAACTAAAGATTTCAGACAATATATTCACTTTAATCTTAATAAAAGGAAACAGTATTGCATCTTCGTATACATGAATAATGAATCATTACATCAACATACCAACAGAAAACAGTTTTATTCCTGG
The DNA here is from genome assembly GCA_900302755.1 of Chromis chromis. Taxonomy (NCBI): domain Eukaryota; kingdom Metazoa; phylum Chordata; class Actinopteri; family Pomacentridae; genus Chromis; species Chromis chromis. Next base: position 9,687 of record OMNN01002096.1, on the reverse strand, counting down.
AATTTGTGAGAAGACAAGAGACTCCCTGCAGGGACAATGATGCAAATAACGTTGCAGGTGCTCAGTGCGGCCGAATAACGGACTGTACATGTTTCATGTTTTGACCTACAGATCCAAGGATCTCCGAAATCTACAGGTCCAAAATTAGACTGCAAACTTCTGAACAACACAAAAAGCCTGTCTGGCATTTTACATGTATGCACCTTTCTTCTGTCTTTATTGTTATTGGAGGTTTTTTTTGTCAACATGTCGGCGTAGTTTCCCCCTAAAGGAAATTGAATGTGTGGGAGTGCAAACATTCTCAGTTAGCTACTGTACAAGTCTGTGCTGACAATGCACATCAAGGCGAAAGAACAGTGGTTATTATCGGTGGCAAGAGTTCCTCAAGAAAAGAAAACCTTTGCAGTTACAACAATAAACAATTCAAAATACTAATAATTTCGAAGATTTACAAAAGCAGGTACCTAACAAAGATACTCCTTTTTGTCTGTGAGCTACCTCTTGTCGTTGATAGTCTTTTTTTCTTCTTTAATCTCCTGTAGACACAAAAAGGATGTGTGAATTCGTGGTCCGAGCATAGTGAAGGGCCAGTGTAAAAACAGCAGAGGTGCTTCCATTGATTTTCAAAGTTCAGATTTCTAAAAAACAAAAAAACAAAAAAAAACTGCAGGTGCAAAGATAACGTCCGTAAAAAAACAGTTTTTCAAAAGCTGCAGGTCATTATGCACCGCCTGCTATGAGCCGCGCAGCTACACATAATTCCTCTTGTCATAGTCCCCGTTCTGCGTGGCTCTTTTGGTCGGTGCGTATTTTACCGAGTATCCTGAGTTCCCGCTGGAGGGACAAGAGCAGCACAGCAGCGCTCCTCCGATCAACAGCAGCGCCGCGGCCGCCCAGCCGATGTAGAGCGCAGCGCCGATCTCCCTCTTCTTGGATGCGGGCACCTGTGGATTGTAGAAGTCCGATATGATGCTGTTGGCCATCCAGCACAGCGGCACCAGCACAAACAGGCCACTGATGATGTAGACGATCCCTCCGGCGTTCACCACCCGAGCTTTGACGTACTCAGCGCGGATGCAATTGGTGCACTGCGCCCCGGCGATCACCACCATGAGCCCCAGCACGCCCATCACAGAGGAGATGATGGTGAGCGCTCTGGCCGCCTGCAGGTCGTGGCTGAGGGCGAGGACGGAGTCGTGCACCTTGCACTGCATCTGGCCCGTGCTCTGCACCACGCACGACATCCACAAGCCGTCCCAGATCGTCTGAGCCACCACGATGTTGGCCTCGATGAAAGCCGTCACCTTCCACATGGGCAGCCCGCACGCAACCATCACCAGGAGCGAGCCAATTACGCACATCGACAGTCCCAAGATCTCCAGTCCGGCCGACACCATTTTCACTCTTTACGTTCAATCAAGTCTGTCTAAAAGTTTTTCAATCTCTCCCCTTGGTTCTCTTCTTGAGAGCAAGGTGCGTTTCTGCGCTTTGTTTCTTCGTTCTCACCTCGGCGTGCAGGAGCGTCAGTCGTTAGTTGCGCATCACTCACCACATTTACTCAGAGATGTAAGACAGCAGCTCCGGGTCTCTTTGTTAGTGAGGGGATGTGAAAACAACTGGAATCACACTAGCACCGGACCACGAATATCTGCGGGGTGGGGGTGTGTGGACTCGAGGAGAAACTTTCCTCCAATCCACTGCCGCCGCATCCTCAAGGGACCAATGAAAACGCAGGGAAGTTGTGCGACTGAATAAAGCGGTCCAGAGCGCATTGTGCGTTTGAACAGTTATTTACAATGAATAGAGGGGGGCAGAGGGGCGAAGGGCTTTTATGGGAAGGGGGAATTAAGGGGTGTTTTAAGGTTATGGAGCAGCTGAAATGCAGTGGTTTGGAGGCTAATGCCACTTGTCTGTGACATACATTGACAAAAATGGCCATTTCACAGTCATTCTGATATGTATGAGACTCTTATTTGGCTGTTTTAAGTGTCAGGGGGGAAAAAGACAGTAAAATAAAATATGCAATTTCTATGGCCTCATGAGAATCTGATTCTCTGACTCAATTTGGTTCATTGGTCTCATAAAACAGGTAAAAAGGTGTTCTAGTCTATTTAATGTTTTTTTGATTCATTTTCTTATTTCTTATTCTTATTTATTAATCATTTTGCGATTATTGTTGTTGTTTATCATTTATTATATTAATCTGCCACGTTCTTGTGTATTTTTTATTGCTTTAAAATTATTAGTAGATCTGCTGGAGGGATATGCACCACCTACAGTAACGAATAGCGTAATTTGTGGAATGTAATGACTTGCATGGGATGTTATTGAAACAATGAATTTGCTCAAATTTGCACAGGAGCTCTTGATGGTGCTTGTATACTGGCCTAATTAAAAAATAAAATAAATTTCACACAGTCTATAGATTTGCTCCATGGCATACTGTGTGCCATTATTTGGACTTGGAAGAAGTTTTAGCCTATAAAATGGCACTACCAGTATACTAAATTAAAGCACTTTGTTATGTTAATGAGTGCAGTGAAACTGTTAAATATGCCCTCTAATAACGGCAACATCATGTGAATACAGTAAAGTAGAATAAAGAAGCAAATGGAAATACAAAAATACAAGGACCTCAAAATTTATACGTGTGTAACATAAATGTGTGTATTAAAGAACAATACTTACATTTGACCACTTGGTTTGCTAATTTAAATCATTTATGGACACACTTTTGTGCATGATATAGGCCTATAGTATCTTTTGAAACATAAAAAATATATAATTTTACCGATAACCAAAATGTATATAACTATTTTATATACTAAGACAAATACATTTTGACAGCCAAGCATTAAACAATTCATTTAAAATACTTCTATAATACGTTTAACAATTCCCACGAAGTCGGCAAACAGCGTTAGAAGAAACTACAATACTCCAGCAGCCATCTTGGATCCGTCAGGTATTGCTGCCCTACGCCGCAGCCGTCCTGACCCTTGAGCCGTAATGGCGTCAGTGGCGCGGCAGGACAGCCGCTGGTAATGAAAAAGCTTGAGGGAACGAGGGCGGACTCAGGGAAGCGCTTTCCGGGTTTCCCTTCCTGGGCTGGGACAGCGGCGAGAGGCGAAAAGCTCCGGTTATTAACGATATTTCAAAGTTACGGACAGGTAAGGCACTGCTCGGTTGTTTGTTGTTATTTTTGTTAATTTAAAACTGTCGGAAACAAGGGGGGGAAGGACACGCCGGACAGTCGGTTGAAGTCTAGCTGGCAACATGACACCAGCCGCGGTAACAACTGTTGCATGCTAAAGTTTGACATGCAACGTTAACCCAGTTTCTTCACTTTATTAGGGTCAAATTGTCGTTCAACTTTTAAAGGAGTAACTCATTTTAAGGAGCTACCGTGTTTACCTAAGCGGCGTACGCACTCAGTGTGGTGTCATTGTCCCAGTTGATGTTTGGTAAACTCAGTGGTGTCTGACAGACTGGGTGTGGTGGACATCTGACTGTTAGACACTGAGGCCTTCACGTTTCAAACTCCCCTGTCCAGTGACTAAAGCATTGTTTTATAATATCCCTTATTACTTGACACAACTGTCCAAATAAACATTTCCTCCTCTTCAGCTTTTCAAAACAGTGATGATATCCAAACACCTTTTTTTTTTGTAGTGTTTTGAGCTCAGTTATTGTCCCATTGTCCCAGTTCATTCCTGGTTACAGCTACACTTCAATAGGCCTACATATCTCCTACATCAGTGCCATATCAAATCTACATAGACGTGCCATTCAGAGTAAATCATACATTTCCTGTAAAGCCCTCTTGTGTAACTTTCTTGAACTCCGCTTTCTAACATCTGATTATTCTCCGACCTTTGATTGTAAACTAAATTTGCTCAAAAATAAATTGTGCGCCCAGACAACTTAACAATAACAGTGGGAAACAATAACATATTCTCATTATGTGTCTGTCTAAGATGTGGCGGAGGGCCACTATTGAAGAATTATCATCCATCTTTGCTTGTGTGTTTGGCTCCAGTGGAAACATGCATATTTCACTTCCTTTGTTGCTGAGTGTTGAACGCTGTGAGCACGATGGCAGACGTAGCAAGCTGTAATCTCAGGCTGGCAGCTGCCCTTTAGCTCTGAAAATGGCTTTGCCTTCTATCCAGCTGGACAGAGATCAGTTTGATATCACAAGAACAACATCTCGTAGTATCGAAAGACGTCTCAGGCCTCTGATCCAGCACCTTCACCGCTCTCTGACCTTTCCCCTTCCTGCGACCTTATCTTACCAACGCTGTCCGGCACATGAGCGCCAGGGAAGACATCTGTCTGACACTACAAACTACAAGGGGATGTTTCCTCCCGTTTTGTGCTGTGGTGTGAATGGAAAAACAAAACTTAATTCACTTTGACAGACCCGAGTGGACCTGGACTATTGTGCCAGAGGTTTGAATGATGGTGTTACACAGCAGGATACCTTTGATTCACCAGGCTGTGTGTGGACAACTGGATGAACAAACACACTTTAAAAATAACCTTCATCCCTGCTACTGCCTGTTTTATTGTGATAACAGGAAAATGGGTACAGCTGGCATTTGATTTGCTATATATATCTTGTTCCTCACTAGATAAGGGTGTAATAAGACTGTGATGATTAGTTTTAGGACTGCAACTCACGCTTGTTTTTTTCATCTTAAAAATATGTAGCAGCTGGATAGCTCAGTGAGTAACACCCCAGACCTTGGCACGGGAGATCAGTGGTTCAAATCCCGGTCAGGGCGCAGGTATCTAGTGAGGACCCTTAGGCAAGGTCCTTAATGCTGCCCCACCTACCTACCTATGTACATCGCTTTGGATAAAAGCGTCTGCTAAATGAAATTGTAGAAATTGTAGATATGTTGTTGGGTTAGATTGTATTAATAAAATATGCATTTGTACGATAAGCACTACTTGATTCAACTGCGGAGCCATTTTTAGATAAAATGACTCGACATATGATCTAGAACCCGAACTATATTGGATTTGGAGTCATTGAGGCGGCAGTGGCCTTGTGGTTTGTGAAGGGAAAGAGGGAGCGACCGCTTGTCCCAGTTACCACCACTGTGGGCCCTTGAGCAAGGCCCTTAACCCCTGACTGCTCCCCGGGTGCTGCACCACGGCAGCCCACTGCTCCTAGTATGTATAGGTTAAGGTTAAGTTTGAATGCTACATGTGGTGCAGAGAGTATTATAAACAATGGGATCAGTGCTTCTGCCCAGTACAGAAAATTCAATCAAGAAAGATTATCATATTATTGCAAAACAATTGATTTTACTGATTTTCAACATTTATATTAGTTAAGTTATATTTTTGGTGATATGAAATGAATGTGACAAAATCTGTTAATGCAGACTAATTCCTTTTGTCTGCAATATTGTCTAATTTCCCAACTCTAATATGTAATTCGTTTTTTAAAATTTAATATTTAATGTCAGGCCATACCGCCTTGTGGATGCCCGATCCCGTCAGATCTCGGAAGCTAAGCGAGGTAGGGCCTGGTCAGCACCTGGATGGGAGACCATGAGGGAACACCAGGAAGCCTGGGTGAATGCAGTGTGAGAGTGAGTGGTTGGTGGTGGTCGGAGGGGCTGATGGCACAGATTGGCAGCCTCACTTCTGTCAGTCTACCCCAGGGCAGCTGTGGCTACATACGTAGCTTATGGAGTGAATGAATAATGCAATGTAAAGCGTCTTTGAGTGTCTAGAAAAGCGCTATATAAAACCATTGCATTATTATTATTAATGTAATAGTTCATCACAATAATATAAAAAAAAAAATGTTGCAGTTTTCTGGACTATAAGATTCCTTGTTTTGTGTGACTTTCCAGCATAAAAACCAAAGACAATAACTTTACTACAATATAAAACAGAGAAAAGTAGTAAATTCTCACATTAAAGAAACTTAAACGAGTTAATTTTGCTCTTTAAATGACTTTTTTGATGAATTGTTGGTGCTTAATTTTCTATTGACTGACTGTTTATGGTTTAATAATGTGTATAAATGAATGTAAGTTATTAAGTATAGGGATTTGTGCCATTTGATTGAGGGAATATTACAAATGAAGAATGAACCAATGTATGGCGTTTGTTCATTCAACAGAAGACAAAAAAGCTTTTCTTCCCCATTTAAACTTAATAATACTTTACAGCAGCTGTGTGGGCATTGCTGGGATAATATTTTGTTGCTGAATGACTCCCACTTGATTTTAGTAATTTCCTACCCTGTCCACATCACCATAAACGGTCCATCCTGTGCTTTAAACTCTGTCAGCGTTGCAAACAGGCCTGCTGGTTTCCTCACGGTTGAAAGGCTTTTTCATTCCGCCCATTGTGGCTTTTTTCCTCTCTCTGGACTCATATTTTAAAGTGTTTCAAAAACCACAGCTTAAAAGCCAGTATCATGTCTTCATTACAGCTGTAGCCCACCACCACTACCTTTGGCCCCTAAGGGCTATTTAATTACAGTCAAGCCCCCTGTCTCTGTGTGTCTACGAGTGTGTGTCTTCACATGAGCCAAACATCACTTTATTATGCTCAGTAGCTCGGGGGTCTCTGTCGCTGTGATCAGTTGCCAGTAAATTACCATTTTTGTTGTTATGCCACCGAGTTCACCAAGTCTCCAGGGTGTGAAATTATTGTTTCAGTGTTTCCAATAAGTGCAGAAAGTCCTTAATCCAAGGAGAGCGGGTGTGCGGACCCTTGACACTGCCTGTCAGGAAGGTGAATAGTTCTACTAGCACTGCTGCCCCTTCATGGCTCCCCTCCAGCCAATAAATCAACTGTAAATGCATTACATGCCAAGAACTTTGGCTTTTCTAAGGTGGCATTTTTCCCTTTTGGCCCAAACTGTTTAATCTCCCCCACGTCTGGTTCATTGATGGCTGTGTGTATGTGTGTGTAAGCAGCTCAGCAGCCTGGCCGATTAAATGGCCATTATTAAGAGAGTATTATTGAAGTGTGCCTCCCGCCTGTCTGTCCTGTAGTGTTGTCTTTGTAAGATTACAACTGCGATATTGGAACGGTTTAATTAATCTGCTGCCGGACTAATGCTGGTTCCCACAGAGCCTGAAGAGGAATAACACATAGGGTATGTGAGGGAAACACATGAATATGCCTGTGTGGGCTGCTGCATTAACTCAGACGTTCATTAACAATGAAAACACATTCAATTTCATGTTTGTGTTTTTAGGCCTGAAACCAGTGATGAAGCTGCGGTGGCGTAGAGGCTTTAGGGTCTAGCCCTAATCCGAATATTTGTTCGTTGTGGTGGTATTTGAATAGTAATTTTGACATTTGAATAGTCGTCGTGCGTCACCGGTCACCGGAGCATCGTGGTAGCTGCACCCCCGCTACGGCTTGAGACGAATATTCAAATAGTCGTCATTAATTGGACCCGAATATTCGAAGGACGGCAATTACTATTCGGAACAGCCCTACTTGAAATTGCACTTTTAATGTAAAACAAACATTTTCAAGACATTAAAAGAGCTTGAGTTTAAATAAAGTTCTATGAAAGCTTGAATACAGCCACCATTATGATTGATAGTGCCATTGTCAGACTGATGCAAAATAAACAATGTTTTGTTGTATAAATGTATGTCTCTATCATTTGATTCAGTCATATACCAAAATATAAACTACAATAAATAAATATTGTTATGCAATTAAAATGCGATTCATTGCGATTCATTAATTACAAAGCCTCTAATTAATTAGATAATTTTTTTAATCGAGTCCCACCCCTACTTTTTTCATTTCAACAGTTAATTTTTAGAAAATATCTGAAAATTGTGAAAAATGTCACAATGTGCTAATCGCTTTACCTCATGCTAAATCAGTGTCATTGTTTTCATAACATTTGCCGTGTGTCGGTGATTTTTTCCCCCCACTTTTAAATGTTTATTTCCCGACAAGGCCTCATACGCTCTCTCTCTTCAACTTTACCTGGCACTCCTCCACCCTAAATGATTGGTGTTGTTCTGTACGTGGTTGGTCTTGAAATGTTGTCAGGGGTGAGGCACGTGTTCTCCCTCCTCCCAAAGCTGAGCCTCCCCCCTATAGGAAATTCTTCAGGAACCAAAGGGATAAACATCCATTGCTGTGGGCTTAATGAAACCACCCCGTCAGAATGAGAGATCGCTGCCCACGTTCATGTATATACAGAGGGTGCCCCCAACTACCATCTAATGCATTTAACAGTGTGAAATTATTCCCCAAGTGTCCACAAATGTGTTTGCCACATGCCAGCGGAGAGCGGTCAATTCAGGTTCCCATGCCACCTCTCTCCCCCAGCTAACATTACATAAGCAGAGTGAATCTCCGTTTGGCAGCGCACGGCAGCCTGCCTCTTTCTAATGCTTATCACACTCCACCTGTCAAGGGCCAGTGTGTTGGTGATAAAACGGAGCCTGTTCTTCCTGCTCAGTCATTATGTGGCTAATTTATCAAGAGGGATTGTTGCTCTGTCGTCTGCTCCGGGTCATAGAGTGGGACAGGAGGATGGGGTACACAAGACTGCAACGGTTTAATGGAAGTCTGGGAACGAACTTGTTGCCCGCAGCTCGTAATCTCTGCTCCTTCCTTGCGATAGTGCAAAGAACGGTGCAGCCGTCACCTTGAATGAACGTATGAACGGCGGCTCAGTGGGCAGATCTTTTTGAGTTTACAGTATAAATATTCTGAGGTGGAGCTGTAAAGATAACCGTGCTTCTTTACTTCTCTGATTGCTATTTTAATATGGCTTAATGAATGTGTTGTGAAGACTTACAAAGGCCGTATAAACAAGAGAAAGTCTAAATTTTGTCCTTATATTTTTACCATGGCACTTATCCCGCTTGTTCTCTGGGTTAATTAATCTATTCTGGGCATACTTCAAATAATTTTACTTACAACTTTATAATAATATTTATGTTTTTTTTAATGTGATTTCTACATCAATGGGATGTTGAAGCATCGTGATTTGACAGGCACTGCTGCATTAGATAAAAACTAATTTTTGAGGTTTAGGTTTTCCTTTGAACAGTTTTTATTCCAGAAAATTAGATTTTGATATATATATTAATGAATATTGTATTGTGGGTCGCTCAGTTGTTAGTACCGTCGTCTCACAGCTAGAAGTACCCCGGTTCGCGTCCCGGTTAGGACGCCTGGGATCTTTCTATGTGGAGTTTGCATGTTCTCCCTGTGCATGTGTGGGTTTTCACCGGGTTCTCCAGCATCCTCCACAGTCCAAAGACATGCTGAGGTTAACTGATAAATCTAAATTGTCTGTAGGTGTGAATGAGAGTGTGCTTGGTTGTCTGTCTCTACGTGTAGCCCTGCGATAGACTGGCGACCTGTCCATTGTGACCCCTGCCTTCAGCCTCCACCCCCGCGACCCTACAGAGGATTAAGCGGTGTAAAGATAATGGATAGATATTCCTTCTATTCGATCCACTTTGCCCACCACAAATCTAATTCAGCAAATGATTCAGCTCAAATTCTTATAATGGAAGTAAAGTTTAAACAAAATAAGTTTCTAGTTTTGCTCAGAAATCATCAACATGTTCCTCTAGTCCAGGGGTGTCCACCCCTGCCCTAGTCCGACTAAAACATGTATATATTTACAGCTGTGAAGTGTAGATCTAGTATTATCATTCCATG
>OMNN01002090.1:10033-31459 GCA_900302755.1 Chromis chromis | reverse complement strand
ACACACACACACAAAGCAGCAGCAGCACAATTTTTGAGCAGAGAAAACACTGAGTAATGCACCCCCATGTAGACATTGTGCTCCCAGTATGTGTGTATAGTGGAGCAATTGGAGGATACATTTATATTAAAAACACATACATAAATTAGCCTAAAAGTTTGCTTGTATCAGCAGCATCCTTGTATCTAATCAACTAAGCTCTTATGTTTTATTTAGGACTATAATAAGGATTTTTTTTTAAAGAAGAATTTTTATAAATGAGTTGTCAACAACACAGAACAAAAGCTTCAGAGCAGGAGCAGATTGCTGCAGGATGCACATATTAACAGGCACAAATAGCTGTAGTGTGTATCTGCTATCTGGTACCCACTTGCACATCCACACACCAACACAGCAAAATGATAATTTCCTTCATGCAGTTGCAGAAAATTGAACTATTTATTATTGTCAACCTTGAAACAGCAAAGTGCAGGCAAGGTGATAAAAACGCATTATTGTCCGCGGCCACTAGATGGCACCCTCTTCCTTTTAATTTTCAATTCAGCTTCTCATTCTTCAGCTGATCAGCTGATTCTGAGGAATGGCAAATAAATAGATGCATTCTAAATACTAAACTAAGATAAAGGACACTTTAACTTTAACATATTAAACTAATTGCACCAAACAACCAAAAAAGAAACCACCACTGACTGATCTTCAGTTTTCCACATATTAAAGCCTAACAATCTGCTGGCTCGGCCTTCTCCAGAGCTTGTTTCTCCTCTTCCTTTTTCACGGCCGCCATCTGACTGCTACGAAGTGCTTCGTAAGAATCAAGGAATTTCTGATGCTGGTGCTGGAGACAAGAGAGGCAAAGAAAAGAAGTTACAGAGTGGTGTGCAACTAGAGTGAAAAAGCAGTTGACTACTTCAATTCAACAGTCAAAATGGCTTATTATTGCTGTCTGTATCTTCTATCTCTGTTTCACTGACCTGAATGCTCTCATACATCTCCCTCTGAAGTCTTATTAGCTCCTTCCTCTTCAACGCCTGCTGTTTACGTTGCTCCAGGATATTGTCTCGCTCCAGCCGGTAGGTCTGGATCTTTTCTAAGCGCTCCCTCTGCTCGACCTCCTCCATCTGTGAGTCCATCAGCACTGGCAAATCCTTTTGGCGTCTATATGCATACACAAGGATTTAGTGTGTATATGTACACCACAATTTACCATCACAGGAGCTGACAGTGTACCCCATGCACCTTTACAATAATGTCTCTAACCAGAATGAACAGTTAATGTTGGATAGTATTTAATGTGAATAGTTGAGACTCATTCTAACAAATACAATGTAGTGCCACTAGGTATGTTCCATATAATTGTGAAGGGAATATTTTGAGATCAGATGTTAAACAAGTCTCAAACTATTGTACAGTAAACCTATACTCTACTTTTATGTTTTTTCCCCAAACTCATAAATAGTGAGATTGGACATTATGTGAGGATGTTGACACAGGCAGGACGAATAAAAATAGAAATAGGTAGATAAATTCAGCTATAGCTTGGGGAAATGATGGACACAGTCCCATGCCTTATCTTTTATTTGAAGTCGTGTATCCAGATTGATATCTGAGAAGCCTCTTTGGCTTTGGCTGCAAGCATCATATTCTTGTGTTCCTCAGTTAAGAATTGCTTTTACAAGTAACATGGCATATGTTTTAGTGGGCACAGAAAATGAACAAAAGGGACACCATATTTCTGTAAGTGCTGAATGTTGTTGACCATCTCCTAAAAGCCCACTTTAATAAAGATGGAGGCCGAGATGATGGAGTTCGTTCAGTAAATGAACAGCTTCTGTCACGGCTTGTAACGACACGTGCTAAAACTGTAATGTGTGCTTACATAAATGTGAATATATGAGAGTAAAGAGAATTGCAGAATAATCATACACCCCTGACAGACTACTCCTCTCTCGGCTCAGATTGCAGGCCGCAGTGTCAGCAGCCATTTGCAGCTGGACACACGTGTGGCCGCACACATGCGTACACACCCACAGCAGGATGGCGAGGTGATGGGAGAGGGGCACATCTCATTGGAGCGACGAGCTCATCGGGGCCCTGAAATAGCTCTCTAATTAACAGACCCAAATATCATCTCATTTATCCTGGAGAGGGATGGACAGAGGGAGCGATGGAGGGAAGGAACGAGAAATGGTGTGAGGGAGAGTAATGGGAGACTCATGGGGAAACTCTTTCCCTTCAAACCTCTGACATAAGTAATAAGTTGATGTATAATTTACCCATAAACAAGCCGGAAAGCCGTAGGTGCTTGTGACCCAAACTGTGTATTGATATTCAAAAGTGATCTATTGATAGTGTGAGTACAGCTCATCGGCTCTTTACAGAAAATGTTGCCGCAGTAAAAGCTCTGTGTGCTCTTTACTTATTGTCAGTCATTTAGTCACTAAAGTCAGTAGTGCAGTTAATTATGTATAAATGAACACATATCTGTAAAAAAAAACTAAAACAATTACAACTCAAGAAAAACATACATTTTCAATATTTTGTGTTTGTGCAATATATAAAGCAATATGAAAAAAAAAATATGAGAAATTTTCACTGGATTACATGAATAACTATTTAGAGAGAATTTCTCATTCTATAATAAGAGGGGTGATTTTTCAAGGTAGTGCATCTGCATCAGAAAAAAATAAGTCAGTGGTGCAGGCATCCAAATAATTTTTAACCTGTTTTTTTGTTAACATCACCCCCACTGTCGCTGAAATACATGACTTTTTTTGCAACCAAAAGTTACTGTCAGTGTCAGGAGTGTTTCTCTCCTGTTTCTCGCTCATTTTACTGTGCACATATTCATGTGTATCTCTTAAACAGTTAAAAACTCAGAGTATCCAACAACCCTTCAATCATGATAATTTATATTGTCTCAGACAGACTTCTCTTGTAGATTAGTCAAGAAAAATTAGTACTTTGTGAGCTTTCTTTTTGTATCAAGCAGCAAAAGACTTCGCTTCACACTGCATTTGCTGAGATGCCACTATTGCATATGGGCACACTGCTATGTCAACCCTGAAACAATATATTGTGCAGCCCTGGCATACATCATTCTTCTCTGGAGTCCGTGCATTGTGCTTTCAGGCCGGAGAAAGTACACAATGTCATATTGCTGTCCACTGCACCAGGGGGAGCGAAGGTCTTAAACACAGGAAATTACTAGCAATGTCCTGCAGATACTGTATAAACCAATATGCTGCTGAAGACAAGGATGCTGACATGTCCTCCAACATAGCAACATGTATACTGAACAGACACACATAAAAAAAACCTCATGCCATCAAGCCTGGCAACTAAGGCTTAATTCAGGCCTACAAAGCTAGAACATCAGAGTGATACAACAACTACATTAGGGAACTGGATTGCAGACTATATATTACCCAGATTTTTTTCTTTGCTAATTATTTATTATTTTCCATCAACGCCGTCTAATCACCAAATTAATTTGTCTATTGGAACAGGTGTAACCAAGGTCTTTTACGCAGAGCAACCTAACTAGCAACAATGCTGGCTGTGGTCTCATCGCCACTAACTTTCATCCTGTCTTTCGCCAAAACAGCATGAGCAGTCAAACAGATGGAAAAAAAAGAGGAAACGGGCTGTAAGTATAGGAGCATCGGATAACCTGATGAGGTGACTGTAGTCCATCTGAGGACAGGAGCTGGGGGTGTCACTCAGTTTTTGATTGGATGGACTGAGAGAGGTATCTGGATCTGCAGTTGTAAAACAGACAATCAGAGAAGACCTCATTACCACACTGTATGTGTCAAGTAAGAAAACAAAGTACCTAAATAAATATATGTGTGTAGATCTATAGCACAATACCAGGGTCTTTGTTTTCATCTGTAGCAGCTTCATCACTTGCTTTATGTTGGACTTGGTTAAGAAACTTGAGACGAGACTGTAAAGCCTAAAAAGACAGTAAAGCATTTCACCTGTAGTGTATGTTTGAGTATAGATGAGGCTAAAACAAAAAGGACTTTCAGTCACGATTCCCATATAATACCCGTTAGATTTCTATGGAAAATAAAGAATATAGTAGAAATTAAGTGAAAACGGACTTCTGGGTTACCTTTTCACAGCGTCCTGGCTCAGCCACTTCCCATGACTTTTTAATGGCTTTAATCTGGTCAATTCTCTCCGTGTCTTTCTTCACCTCAATGCCCTCCGTTTTGCTCTTGTCAGTGACAACACGCAGGGTCCAGTTTGGCTTGGTAAGGTCAAGGCTCTGCACAAAGGACTAGAAAACACATGCTCACATAAACATCCAAGCTGAAGGTCACTGTACCACAATATATTATGTCTCTTTCAATACTCAACTCAGACAGTCTGGTACACAAACAGCCAACCAGTTACCATGGATTATATATCCTGTTCAAATGTCTTGTCTTTGTTGTAAACAGCATATCAGCTGTTGTTTATTTATTTGGAGATCATTATTGCCTCCACCACAGTTGTGCTGCTAACACAGGAAAAAATATAAATTGAAATGAAATGGACCTGCCTTTCAAACTCCTTTGTGTTTAGGGTTTAATGTGCAGCACAGCTGAGAAGAAAAGGCACTTATTATGTTGATGAGAAATTCATCAAGCAGCTGTGGTTCTGACGACTAAACCAAGACCATTAATCTGAGAATTACACACCACGAGATTATAGTGCATGACAGGACAAGTGTCTCTTATTCAGTCTGAATACATGCAGGTCATCCCTGAGTGATCTGAAGTCAATTTTTAGCTTAGCTTAGCTGTACAGAGGCCACTAGTAGTAGGTTTTCAGATACTGGATCATAAATATACTGTATATGAATAATGCTGGTCCTAATTTGCAATGTACAGTATTGTGGTGTTTGTTGTCGTCTGTCATAGTGCTGTAGTTAAATATTACCATTTCCTGCCTGGAGCCAGATTTGGAGTTGGCAGCTGGCTTTGCCTTCTTCTTGCCACCTTCGCTTTTGCGCGTGTCAGACTTGGGACCATCACTGCTTGGTGTGATAGTGGTGGATGATTGCTTCGAATCCTCAGGCTTGTATACTGCGTTTTTGAAGAAGAGATTAGGTAGATTTAATAATTCTATTGTCATCTACAGAATCTGTTGTGTATTTCTAAATACTGACAACATAGTATTGAATTCTATGTCATATAAAAGCAGTGATTACTGTCTCTTCCTAACAGGCAAAATAAGAATGTTTTGATTATAAATGAGATAGGCTAAAACTATTAACCCGAGTTGTTAATATTTTATTCAACATCAGTACAGCTCATGTGAAGTGGAAGGCAGTACGTGTGTTGTGTGGTCGCATGTGTGCTAGATGGCACTGTTGCACTTTAAAGCTGAAACGAAACACAATCCCCGGCTTAGATGAAGCATTAACTGCGAGTCTCACTTCTCCGATACAGAGGCGTAATAATCCATCATTTAGCTGACACCCTGCCATTCTGCCCGAAGAGCTTTTGGTGCATGCTCATTGAGTTATTCTTATCTCAAGTCATATAGACATTCAGTGTTCAAACTGGATTTAAACATCAGTCTGTGTTGTTGTAATTTCAAGCACGAGACGTATTGAAAACCGAATATGATGAACTAAGTTAAATAGAAAGTTAAAAAAAGAAGCTTCTTGCAGGAAAACCCTATATACTAATGTATTTGCACAGTAGCCCAGTAAAGAAAATGTCACAGACGTTGGCGAGGAAATTAAAACACAAAGCTCGACTGCATGTATAGCACCTGCTGACAGCTGACCGCTTGGACAGCATATATTGGGATTCAAAGCAGAGATGTGAAAATGTGCATGCATTAAACATGTGCAGCACAGTATTTTGACTACAGCTTGTTAAACAGCTTGTTAAAGAGGTTTCAAAGCTTCCCATGACATGTAGTGCGTGTGTATCCGTGTAGCATGTAGGGAGCATGATCAAGGGCACAGCCTCACCACTGAGACAGAGTTAAACTGGGAGAAATTAATTCACTTTCCTGCTGAGATATTTCCCAGGGCACCAGGGGGCAAGAGCCAACTTCATTTGACATCCTATTGACCCATTTTCAAAAGCTTATTGGGAAAACACAGGAGGTTTGCGTGGACACTAGCGTAGACGTACACGGACAAACACGAGCATAACATTATCGCAGATCTACAAAGTGAAATCAGATGTGAATGGATACATAAACATACAGCATATCTAGGGCAGTAACAAATCATTAGTGTTCTTCTTGCACATGGCACATACACACATATCATCTGTAGATTTCATGCCACGCAATCTGAATGGATAAATATGGGGATCACTGTCAGTGGCAGCAGAGAAAAGAGAACGAGAATTCAATAACTGGCTTTTCTCTTCGTGCAGTCATGCAAACTGTCCCCATGCAGCATCCCTTTCACATCAACATCCACTCATGCTAGGATTTATTCATCCCCCTTCAAATATTTGAGAAGCTTCTACAAAATTTCAAAGCCCTGATTTTTCAATTGATTCAAATTGTGCAGCGTGATTAAAGGCAGAGAAGCAGAGCTGGTGGCAGAGGACGGGATTACTGCCTCAGTCAACAACCAGTGGGCACAAGAAATCACACTGATCTGCGAAAGCAGCTGTATTCATTTGGCTTTCATTAGGCTTGTGATTACAGGCCCCTGGCTAGCGGAAGCAAAGCATCAACTGCGTCTGCCTTGGCCCCTGACACTGCCTACTGACTATCAGCAACATTTCATGCTGAACACAAAAAACATAAGCTGCACACAAACAAACTTGAAGGGCATATTAGAAAATCCATTCAGAACCCAGGGCTTAAATGCTGACTAACTTGTGCTGCAATAATAAAAATGGAACCGCTTCATGGCCCATTACAGTCATATTTGGGGATATTGGAATTAATCATGCTTCATGCATATTGAGAACTTCAGATCAAGATTCATGTGACTATATTAACTTAACTACACATATGCGTATGTTTTCAAGGAAAGCACAATATATATAGCAACTTTTCCCCCTGGCTATCGCTTGAGCATCTCAGAAAGGCCGAATGATGTGGCATTTGTGATCTTTTTCAGTACGTACCTCTCATCTCATTCTTCTCCAAGTCTTTGAGCACATGAACAAAAGCCAACTGAGATTCATCCAAATCCCAGCTTTTATGAAGCACCTCTGCCTGCACCATGTACTTATGACCCTGTGAAAGACAGACAAGCAAAGTTAGCGTAAAACACCCACATTGCAGCATAAACCGAACGTGACAGATATACACGTTACAAAAAAAGACAAAGACCTTAAAGAAGAACAACACATTTTGTTTTTGCTTTTCTCTGCCCCCTTTGACAGAACCACATGCTTTGCACAAAGGGAGAGAGGAGGCAGAGGGCTTGTTAGCCAAGATTGTATCACGGGCGATAACTCCCACATCCATCACACTGAGCAGAAAAGACAGAATTTAGACAAAATTCCAAGGTGAGACTCAGGCTAATGGAGCAAGCCATGCAGAATGCGACAAAAATGGAAAATTTGCTATATATAGTTGTATTCTGTCTGATGTCAACATTTGGATCTGTAACAGAGCTCAAAAAACCTTTTAGTAGAAAGTGATTGTGTTTTTATGCAAGCCTTTAAACCATAGACAAAATGAAAGCCACATTGACAGTGTTTGCTTTTTTCATGGGCTTATGTGTGTGTTTAACGCTCATCCTGATTACACTTGTGTCTTTGCCATTAATCCACAATTACTGAGCATCAATATGTGTGATGTTGTGTCCCCTGTGGCACTGAACGGCACCTTAATCGCTGAACCTCCTTGATCAATTCTAATTCCTGGTCAATAGCTGTTTTCTCTGACCGGCTGCTGATCAATGGTATCTGATATAATCTCTCTCAATAAAACTACCATTGAGTAGAGAGGTTTGGTACCAAAAATGTACGAAGCACGTGCAGGATTTTTAACAAAAACTTCTTGATGCAAAAATATGGGCTTGTTGTTAAAAGGTTTAACTCGCTGCTGTGAAACTGAGCCGTTGCAGTGAGAATATTAAAATGTTTGGGTGTTCTCCAGATGCATAACTGGTATTACTGACAGCGGCCACAGCAAAACAAATAAACATTTCTTGTTTTGTTTTTCCCCTAGCTTTATGCTCTGTGTGTTTCGTGTGCATGTGGATGTCAGTGTGTGATGGTACACACTTATAGAACACACCATATGCTTTGGCAACCACCAAACCATGACAACAGGTCTGTTAGATAGGGGGTATTCAGACTATACAGTGAGTCATAAATCATGCACAAATCACTGCTCCCTGACAAGCGCCGATAAAATCAGACAGTAACAACAAAACCACCCCTCCAGTTTTCTGCTGCTCTTTTTTGTCAAAATTCGGTCTGTGAGAATGCGTCTGTGTGGGTGAGTGCAAATTCATGTGTATGTGTGTGTGTGTGTGTGTGTGTGTGTGTGTTTACAAGTAAGGCGTTATCTGGCAGGAAAAATTGATATGAACAGGCAGCAAGCAAGTGGGTGAGAAAGACAGAGAGGGAAAGTGAGATGCACATGCAAGTGAGATCACTTAAGTGTTTGAGCAATAGCAGATACCACGCAGACAGTTGTCGGTGATACCATAGTCTCTGTGGGAGGCTGGAACTGGTCAGATGAAGAGTCTGATTTTCCAACTGTGCTGTCAGCCCCATGTCTTTGCGTGTGCTGGGTGGGGGATCCCTTCTGGTTTTTTTCATCTGTGCAACTGGGGTCTGCAACAGAAAAAGAGATATTAAACAAAATCTATGTCTGAGAAAAGACAAGTGTAGTCAAAAATCTGTCCTTGTACTTATATTGAAACTGCTTCCGGACAGGATGTGCATCTTAGAATCTGAATAGCATTCATTACCGGCCAAACAGGTAGACTGTCCGTCTCTTAATGGACTCTAGGCTGCTTCAAGGGTTTCAGTGCAGAATGCTACATTTGCATAAACTAAGAATCTTCACAGACAAACAAACTAAAAAGACAAATCTTAGAACACTTTTGTTTGTCCGACTCTTATTGTGAAAATAAGAGTGCTGCACATAGGGACTGAAGTAGTATGAGCCCCTAGGCGACACAAAAGGCAAGCAACTACCGTTTTGCTGTGTACACTCTTATTAAAATGTAAGGAACTACTGCTGCTGCTGCTGCTTTTGTTGCTGTGGTATTGGTATCTTGAAAGGGTTTACGTTGTTTGAATCGCGAGGCTTTGTGCTTTCAGACAGTGTATAATTTGATTCAGGTTGGGCAAATGCCATTAAAAATACAGGGGCAGAATTTTCCCTTGGCCCATATCCAGTCTGGAGGGGTGTGAAGAGGATAATACTGAATAAACAAGACTAATATGATTTAAAGACTTTACATTAGCTCATAGTATTGCTGTCACTATTAATCTCTTTGGGAATAGGTAGCTGAGCATTGTCCCTGAAAAGACAGACAGAAAAGAGTAAAAGGAAGTAGGGTCCTGTTGTCTTGAGCAGGTTCAGGCATAAAATAAAAATCTACTTGCAATGTTGTGAGCTGAATCAAAACTATCAAAGAGAAATAAAGTGGCAGGGGCCTTCCTTGTCATCTGAAGACAAATTGTTTTTTTCTTGACTGACAACATTTTTATCCCACTTGGATCTTCATAAGATCAGTTTCTTTTGACAATGTAAACCACATCCATATTGACACATCTTGCACCCTGTTAGGAACTGCTACCGAATACATGCAAGCCCTTTGTGTAGAAAGGTCAACATAAATCGCACGCCATTTTGTTTGTTTCTCGGTTTAATTTACACTTCCAGTTGCTGATTTGTGCCTCTCTTTAAAGTTACCTTCATTTGCTTAATTTTAAGAAACAGCTGATTAAACAACACTGAGTTTTAAAAGCCATCACCTGCCAGAGTTTGTCTCTTGTGGCAGCCTTCTTGTTCTGGAGCTTCAAAAGGGAGACATGCCTCAAAAGCAGCTGTTTCATGTGTTCGATGAGTAGGTGGGGTCTCGGACAGATGTGTGCTGATGTTTGAAGTAATTAAGGTAAATACAGAAGGAAGCACTCATGATTTGTTTGTTGTGGATGTTCAATATTGATGACTGATTGTGAAACTAACTATAAATTGAGACACTGGTTGGAAGAATTTTCAGAAAATTATGGAGTTGCTGTTAACTTTGACAACGCCCCTGTAAAGCTCTAACCTGATTGGCCAGTTTGAATTGGGAAGGCAGGCCCACTGCCCTATATATGTATGAATATACTGGGAGGGAAGCAGGCTGTGGTGAAGCACAATGCAGTACTAACGCTTATTTACTTATTACCTTATTTACTTTACTTTAGTGTTGTGGTGAAGGAATTATTCAAAAGTTTTTTTTCTCCAAGTTTATCCTTTTGGAGACAGCAAGTAAATGGCTTCCTCTGCTTCCGGCACATTTTTTTTTTGGGCCAGCATAATACTTTGTCCTTCACATGCCTCGCCATGCTACCTACACACCTCCTTACAACACACCCAACAGTGTGATAAGCTCAGTGGTTTCAGGTGTGCTTAAACATCCAAAAACCATTAACAGTTGAATAATTTACATGGAAAAAATGCAACAAGAGAAACAGTAGTACACAGGCTATACTTAAAATCACACATTTACTATTTTAAAAAACATGTCAGATAAGTAGACTACACCCCTACCCCTATTCAAAAACATATCGATTTCAAGGAATAAGTCTTACACTTATAAAACCAAGAAATCTTTTATCACAAATTACATGCATACAGGGTATCAAAGCCCAGCCAATTCACAGCAAGGTAAAAAGACACACCTGAAATAGAACCCAACATTACTCCATATGTATGTGTAAAGGTTTAGAGTAGGCTATATACCCTTATGTATTATACATGCATGCATCCTCGCAATGCTTACACGCACTGGATAATGTCTACCATGGAGCACTGAGGGTTATTGCAAATGGTAAAGCCCCAACTCACGATTGCTCATTGTATGCTTGAGTACGGCCTTGTCCACCAATAGACTTAACCACAGGCAAATGTCATTCTAAGTTATTGCCTTCATTCCCAGGACTCATATTTACTATCTACTGCTAAAGCTTGTATTGATGTTTAAGCACTATGCTGCTGTACTTGGAATCAGATTCAAAATTACCTGAATGCTAGTGGTTTGGTCTCACTAAATGGATATTTAATTAATACTTTTTAGACTTTGCTTTCAGTAACTGATTCTAATTTTCACGTAAATACTGTTTTCACATCTGTAATCCTGTCTACTGTTAACTGTGCTGCTGCCTGTGCTGTAAGGGGATTTTTCATCTTAAGGAGACTTTTCATGGTAGAATAAAGGTTAAGAAATTAAAATAATATGCTAGGGTTCAATATTTAGCACAGTGTTATAGAGAAACAGATTCTGTAATTGTAACTTTCTGATAGACAGATAAGAAGCAGTCTCACACATCTTTTGCTGTGATCCAGAAGGGTTTCATTCAACAATTACTTTATTTACTGCACCTAATGATTGCTCACCTTTGTTGGCCAGGAAGTAGAACACGGGAATTATCACATGGCCCTTTCCAGTTTTGCTGGCAACTTCCTTCTCCTGGTCCAGAACAGACAGGCGTATAAACACATCTGGCTTGGAAGTTTGAAACTGAATTGTTCCTAGGGCGTCTGATGTCACCTGCACACAGTAACTGTAAAAAAGTTTAAAATAATTGCGGTAGTATTAGTCTCTCAGAGTATCTTTCTTTTCTTTTTTTTCTTTTGACTTGTATCAATGCTGTCCTCTTTTTTGAACCTTTCAGTTAAACATACAGTATATCCTGTATTTCTCTTACCGACAAATGAGATTTTTGTCGTTGGGAACGTAATAATCCCTGAATTCCTTCACTGAGAATGCATTGAGTGGAGTCTCACGGGACAGTTTTGGAAGGGGTTCCTTTAAACCAATCAAGCGCATCCTCCACATGGCACCAGCAGGCGGTAGTTCAGGAGTGAGACCCTCTGCTACAAAGGTAAAACCAAGCTGGGACAAGAGATATAGGGAAAATTTAATCATGAAATCAAAAGCGAGTGTGTAAGTCAGATGTAAATCAGGAAAACTACAATGAGGACATTTTTTTGTCTTTCTTTTATATTACTGGAAATGTCAAAATTAGTATTACACCATGTAGCAACAACTGGTCTTGAAGCACAGACAGTAAGTTTGCATCCAGTGAAATCAGGCTGAAGTTTATGAAGTGTTGAGGTGCAAGATTTTTGTTTTTGCATCCACAGACCTTATTGGGTTGATAGACATGGGGAAATACTTGGATGCCGATCCTATCCACCTCCTCTCCTGTGTCATTGTTTATGACGTGCAGCAGATAGTCAGGGATTGGGGAGTAGACCTTTGGTACCACCAGCATCTCCTTAGAAACCAAGAACACCTCTCTGTACAAACAACAATAATAAAGCAGACAATACGATATCACATTTCAAGGTCTGACTCAATTGTCAAGTATTTTAAGTATTTTTCCAGTTTTTATTATGGATGCACCAATTTTACTTCACAATTTTACTTTACTATCACAAATTAGAGCTGAATGCATGGCTTAAAGGTAGCATTATGGCATTTGGTAAGAAGAGGGACATCCTTCGTTTACACCACAATTCAACCGCTGCTTCCAAGCCTGGTTGGTAATTCCCTTTCACTGACAAGCCTAACCTTTAAGTTACAATGTTGTCTCACCTAAAGATCAAGACCCAGGAGTTGGCTGTGTCTTGAAGAGAGACGGAGTAATCAGCAAAGGTGATTCTGGTCGATTCATCCTGCTGACAAGGGTAGAGCTCTGCTTTTCTCTCAGAATTTCCAATGATATACCTAAAGAAAACACAAAAGGGGAAGAGCACATTTAGAAATTTTAATTTCAAATGAAACCATGTATGTAATGAAAAGGCCATGACAAAATTTATTCTCAGAAAACACTATCCACAAACTTCTACTCTATGTAACAGATTATGATGGAAATCCGGAAAGAAAAAAAAACAGGAAAATAAATAAAAAGACTTCACTGGAGGAGAGGAGATGCACTTTGCCTCTCAGCGTGATCTTTGACTGAAGTGGATATTTCTGTCAGTTAAGAAAAACACATGCTCAAAGGTTCGCAACACCCAAGCAACCCCCCACCCCTCTTCACCCTCCGTACACACACTGACCGAGCTTTCAGTGCTCATGCACACACACATACTTCCCCAGGCAGCAGGTCATTCAGCAGACGCTGCTAGCCGATTGGAACGAGGAGAGTATAAACAGCAGATGGTACCACTGGGAAAAGATGGAACACAATGTGGAAAATGCTCCCTGCATGGCCCCTACAGGCTGCCACAACCAGGAGAGGGAGCAGATTCTGGGCATGCAGTGCAACAGAGAGTCTAAGTGCATGCCATACAATGTACACAGCACTGGCACAGAACTGTAGTAGGAGCGCTCATATTCTCTCAGATAATTGCATTTGTATTAAGATGCACAGCGTAAGTGAACACAATTTTTATTACTTATCATTGCAGTTGTGTATTTTTACCGTAGCAAGAAGGCAGCGTGTTTGCCTGCGTCTGATTCAATCTTCGGCCACATGTCCAAAAGGATCTTAGCTGCACTAAGATTTTCCTTCGTTCCTGAATGACACGAGCACACATACAGAAAAGTAGCAACCATTAAAGATGAAAGACAATCCATGTTGCTGTCAAGCACATGAAAAAATTATTGTAGCTGACCTAGTTCAGGGTAGGAATTGCAAAATGCATTCTTGCCTCATTCAGTGAGAGGTGATAGGAGGAGATTATTCTCACCTTGACATTAGCTTTCACACTCATCTTAGCAGACAGGTAACAACTCTGACAGAACACAATTTCTCTGTACTACTATGTGCTCATGAGTATGTGTGTGTCTGTAAGTGTGCGCTTGTGCACACAAGTGAGAGAAATGCTCTGAAGAGACAGCTGAATGATTGAATTTTTTTTCACATCTGGCATGTGGCAAAGGTGTCCTCAGATTCTCCCACCGCACGTCCCTCAGCTCTCTTTTCAAATGGCCACCTTTCCAAATTGAACATTATAATGTGCCAAGGCTGGCTATTGAGCGATGAAGACCTATCATCTTTATAACCAAAGGGAGAACACATACAGGTACAAAAAGAGGCAAACAGATAAGGGTGGAAGGAAAACAAATAGTAAAAGAACAAGAAAAAGAGATGCACAGAAATGCAGGTAAGCATCCAGTTGTTTGAGGAAGCCCATGTCATAAACAGGCATGCTGGGGGATTTTGGTCATCAAAAATAACAGTATTCCAGTTCTTACTTTTCTTCTCAAAGGGGTATTAGGCAGTCATTGTTTCTAAAATATGACTGGTGTTTTGCAATTAATGTAAGTGCCACTTTGAAAGCTGCACTTTGTGCTTTGACTAGTCGGTGAATAAAATTTGAGAGAACTTAACCATGACAGGCCAATTTCATAGAAGTCAAGCTGCTGAGCCTGTGTGTGCACGTGTGCTCTCGCTAATGTCCGCATAACCACCAGCAATACTTTTTAGCACTGCTGGCACACGGGTTCTATAATGATGTGGGATGTTTGAGATGCTCAAGCCACAATTTCAAGCCATAAGAAATTAGGCAAAATCTCAGTGATGCTATAGTACAGTGTTTTTTTTAAACACCTGCATTAACACTAGTGTACATACTTCAATATATACATGTTTCTCATAGAATGACAGTGTCATTTGTTGTGCCAAGAGGAGGCACTTAGTTTCTGACCCTGGCAATAAACAGAGAATGTCGGGGTAATATGTCACCTTCATTTTTTCCTCAGAATTCAACTACACTTTCTGATAATTGCTGTTACATCACCTCTAAAACCATATTAAAAATGTTTCAACTAAAACTGAAAATTGCCTTCAACCTGTCACCTAAACAGTAGAACAGCAGGACTGCTAAATACATTTACAGAGGAGGAGCGGCTCTGGTCAGTCTCTCTGTTTAATGTCATTCTTTCCGAAATGTGGTCCTCTGTTTCTCCGTCTTCTCTACCTCATCTTTCTCTTGCTGTCACTAATGAACAGTTTTGTTGTTGATGCAGAAATGTTGTGAGCATGTGTGTGTGTGTATGTTTCCTCTGTGTGTGGGTGTGTGTGTATCCCCTCTGTCGCTACCCTTCATCTGTCAGGGTGTGTTAGTAAGAGTGGCAGTCTCATCAATACATATTTGTGCCTCTGCTCAGAGGCTCAATATATGCCATCAGGCTAAATCAAACAGTGGATGCAAGAAGCAGACGGCGGTTTGCGTGTGTGTTGGGTTTTTTCGGACACTAAATAGTAATCTGCAAATGAAATAATGGCATTCCTGTGTTTTTTTTCCATCTCTTTTTTTTGTTCTTCATTCAAATATAGCCTTTTGGCCTTCTGCAATTGTTGCAGATGTGTCAGTCCTTCTTTCACAGAGTGCTAAAACAGAAAGTATTCAAAAGCCCTGTCTAGTAAGTCAGTATTTTCAAGATTCATCTGAAGATTTACACCTGACCACGTTACTGAAATTAATACATTCTCTATGTGTGCACATGTTTACCAGGTTTTGAGGCATTAAGGACCTCTCGCACTAAGTGCCCTTTGAATCCAGCCTGCAGAACGGTGACTGCCTCGACCTCCTTGTCTGTTGGCTGCCTGTCTCTCCAGATTTCTGGGGGCTTTAAATCTGCATCTACTTAACAGCAGAGAAAAACAAGCAAGTTGTGAGTGAAAATTTAATTCTGAAAACTATTAAATATGATTCAATGAAAGACACTGTTTTACAAAACAAAAGATAGGTATTGAAATTAATTCAATTTACGGTGTGACTGCTATACTTTGATGTCAACTGTTATTTTGGTTTAGAAGGTGTCATACTGTGCTTTAATCCACATATTTTAGCAGTTTTATATATAGATTAAAGGGGATTAAATATGCATTACAGTTGGTGCAAACCTTGATGCAACTGACAAAATGGTTAACTATTACATGTTTTAGGTATTACAAATACTGTATATATGAGTGGCACCTACATGCAGGGGAGTATTCTTTGGGGTCAGTGGCAGCGAGTGAAGGGTCAGCAGTGAGGGCCTGTACAGCAAACCGCTCGTCTGCTGTCAGCTTCCTGTCCAGAGCCTCACACAGCATGTGGTAAACTGCTGAGTTAAATACCTGCAGACCCCAACACACATACAACAGCATTGTAAATGTGAGCATGAGAGTCCATGTTTACATAAAACATAATCCATGACCCCTTCTTCCTCATTTAGTAGGGTTGATCAGTCATTACCTTTAAATATTTGCATAGATGAGTATGAATATGTATTCAACAAACATTCAACAAACAAAAAATGGCGTGACAAAATAAGATTAAATGTATCGTTCTGTATCTTTGTAAGACTTTACTGTTCTCAAAAGTTAAAGAAGCCACAGCTTTGTAACAGCTGGAAAAGGCTGCCTACCATGTCCACTGATTTAGGACTGTTGTAAAACAGTGTGCATCGGAGCCATGCAGTTATCAGACAATAATAACATCATGCCTACTGTAAAACAATGTAACTTTTCGACTAACCACTTTTGTACAATAGCTAAACGAGGCTTCTAAATAAAATTTTAAAAAGCATAATAAGTTATCTTTTACCTCAGATCTGCATTTTAATATGATTTATCTAAACAAAACTAAA
The DNA here is from genome assembly GCA_900302755.1 of Chromis chromis. Classification (NCBI taxonomy): domain Eukaryota; kingdom Metazoa; phylum Chordata; class Actinopteri; family Pomacentridae; genus Chromis; species Chromis chromis. The sequence continues at coordinate 14,718 of OMNN01002090.1, read as the reverse complement.
TACATGGCCTAATATGTGCAACTGTCAACCATTTGCAATGTTAGAAATTAGGATGAGGTACTCATTGTGTCTATAGTCTAAGTGTTTATCGCTATGACCGAGCTACCTTGTAGTGTTCCCATTTTTCCAGGGTGGTGCTGATGTTTTGGGGACAGTGAGCCTCGTCCAGGCTCTTTCTAAGTGCTGCTTGCTCCTGCTCATCACCAAAGGAAGTCACCACTCTGCACAGGGCTCTAAAGATGGACGACGCCTGCTCAGTGAAACGAGCACTGTCCTGTTAAAAGAGGAAAATCAGCAGGTGGCAGAAAATGGCTGCAGTGTGATATAGTGAAAGGAGGGATATCGACTGTATATTTCGGCTGGTCTGTAGACCAATGGGAAACAAAATACAAGTTTACATTACTTTCGCTGTGGTGGACTTCACAAAATGGAAAAATTGCTGTTCAGCTTTGTTACTAAAAATAATTTAAAAAAATTCTTAAATTTACACAGCCTATAACCGAGTCTATTTATCTTGTTACTATCATTGTCAACAGGCCTTGTTCACCTTGTTTGCAAGTTGTGACATGACGGTTTCTTCATCCCCAAAGATGAACGGTGTCTTGCTGCACAGGTGGACATGGTAGCCCAGTGTTGCCCTTGTGTGGACACGTAGCACATGGCGCCTGAGGGACACAGAAAGGACGAATTGCATTTTGAGGACAAACACACATAATCCAGGTTTACTGCAAGTAATGCTATTAATTATTCTAAAACTGTGGTTTACAGCCCTTTTGGCTTGTAATCCTCAAAGAGAGGCTACGTTTGTACACGACAGGTTGGACACGGTGCAACCAAAGAGTGATGCTGCCTTCTTAGATTCATTTGAATACTTTTTGGAGGATGTAAGAAATCAAACTATCTAGAAAATAAGAAAAGGGCAAGCAAAAGTATCGAAAGATCAGAAACAAAAAAGACTATTTGTGTAGAAACAATATTGATATGACCCCTCAGATTTATCTTTCAACTCATTAGGTTCCACTGCTTTAAAGACAGACACATTTTTTACCAAATGAATGTCCAATGTGTTTGCTGAGGACATTAATATCTGACTATTAGGCTGCTAAAATGATAAGAAAAAAAATGTAAAGAGCACAGAGATATCCCACTACCCCCGTGGCTCCACTATCGTTGATAATAGTAACAATACAGTCAGTCAGAAAATGCATTAAATAGTATGCATTCCACTGGATAAAATCCCTCTACTGTCTTAATAGTAAAACTACTATATCTCTGTCAAGTAATGCTGAATGGGTCCAACAGTCAGATGTGCCGTAGCCTAATGTCTTGTCTGCCAAAGTGCCAAGCTGAGTTCACGGGGCCGGGGCAGGCATGAGAGTGTAGAACCCCACTTCCTTGGCCCCATTAGCTTTACATAATTCAGCCATCACAGCCTAACTAGATGGATGAGCACTGAGGCGGAGCTGGGCTAGTGCGGCTGAAGCATATAAAAGGGAAGCGAATGGGAGAGAGCGAAAAGATGAGGCATATGGGAGAGGAGACAGCGAGAAGAAATGTACAGAAAGTGAGAGAAAAGAGAATACAAAGGAGTAAATGCAAAACCTTTGTCTAAAATTAATAGATTAGCACGTGAAAAACAACTGTGTCAGTGGAGAGACTTAAGAAAATAACACGTGTGCAAAATAGTGTTCCACATATACAGTAGATGGACATACAAAAAGAAAGTGTGCGAGTGTTTTATAAAATGATTTCTACCCCAAAAGCGTGGACACGTCAGTTACTGTGTCTTAAAAAGAGAATACTACGGGGCGAATGGGCATGGTAACTTGAGTGCTATGTGTGTGATTATGGCTCAGTGGTAATTGCACTGCTGCATACCTGCACCTGACCCCAGAAACTAGGCCCTCTGCTTCTAGGCCAAGTCGCACCCATTAATAGAGACTAGGACAGATGCTTTTTACTTCTTTTCAGAGCATCTGAGGTAGGCAGATATCCTCTCTGCTCACGCTATGGTAGCTTTAAGTAGATCTCTGTATAGATTGATGTAAAAGATCTCAAGGGGGCTGTGCAGGAAATGTACACATTTTTAGGACACGTCCTAATGATGGGAATTATACATCACTTTGGGTAATTTTGGGTTATAAGGCGTAAATGTGAATGTGAAAAAATAACCTGACATGGGGCAATTTTGTTTTGGTGCATAAACTTGATGATGTAAAATTGCACCAGAGAATTGCCACGTGAATTTCACAAGATGAGTATTAAGTATGCAAATCTCTGAGGAAATTAGACCAGTCACAAATGTAAAGCTTTTGCGTAGTATGGAGTTTAACATTTAATTAGCATTGCGCAGTTTTGATAATACAGATACAATAATCACAAGTGCTATCAAATCAAATCAAATACTGTAAATAGCATACTAAGGATATGATATTATAATGCCTTCAAACATTATCTAAGCTGTTAATTTTGATCAATATAACACACAATTGTCAATACTCATCAGTGCTGACCTACCCTGAAGGTAAGTTGAGCACAGCTGCCTTTGAGGAGGTGGTCTTGATGATGAGAACTGGCAGCTCACATCGCACACTTGTCCAGCAGTATGGCTGAGCGGTGAGGGCGGCAGACCTATGTGCTGCTGACATGTCCTTTTCTATGAGGTGTTGTAAAGTGGAGAAAAAAGTATTGCACTGGTTGCACACTGCAGGCAAACATCACAATGAGTCACATTCATAAAACGCTCATATGTTTGTGAGTGTTTATTTGAATACATATGCGGCATATCCCAAATATAGTTCTGAAGTATGGATTGTGCATGCTGGCACGGAGAGTTACAACTACCGTCAACCAGTCAAGCCTCTTACATTACTTGCACATCAGAAAATCCTTGTGTTTGTGTGTGTGTGTGTAAATAGGTCCTTACTCTTCTCAGCTGTATCTCCCCAGACAAGAAGAGCTGTGAAGCTGATGAGGATCTGTGAAGGTTGCGGACTGTCCACACACAAGTAGTAAGACTCTCTGACCTCTGGACACTGGAAACAAACAGACATATACACACTACCCTTAGTTATCTGTATGAAGGAAATGAACATGTGAAAGAGAGCAGAAAGCCATAGGGAGGGATGATGGATCCACTGATAGAAGGGTGGCTTAGTGGAAGAAAAGCCGGGAGAAAGTACAGAGGAGGGAAAGGAAGACTGGAGTGGAGTTGGTAACGGGAAAGGAATAAGAACAGATAGATAAGAGCGAAGTGAGCTAAAGGAGCTTTTGAGCTGGCACCTCATTAGCTGGGACTAAGACGGTGAATTTTGTAATATAAGAAAAAGCAGCAGGTTTTGGGGAAGACTGGCAGAGAACAAAAGGGTGAGAATTCATACTTGTCCAGAATGAAAAGCAGAATTAAGCACTTTTCACATGCAGACAGGCTAACACAACCCTACATATGTACAGTATACATATGCACCATAACTGGTACCACAGAATATGTAATGCATGTAAAAAATGAACAGGGCTTTACAGATAAGACTGTACAGATTTTTTACTTTCTTAAGGTGCAAAAAATGTTTCAATAAATGCCTCAAATATGGCTCTAGTTCTGTTGCTTTGGCCTCAGGGAAGGGAGTCATGGTTAAATTTTTAAAAAATCCTCCTCATTAGTATAGCTTTGCACAGCTTGTTATCGTTATATGCAGTGCACTCAGAAAGTTTTCGGATCCTTTACAGTTTTCCATATTTCGTGTTACGTTTTAGGTTCATCTTATGATGGATTCCTTTTGTTTTGTTCATTGACACACAATACTTCACTATATCAAAGCAAAAATACTTTTTACGTTTGTAAGTTTATTAAACTCAAAAGACTGAAATATCTAATGTGGTTAAATATTCAGATCCTTTATTTTGTAATTTGTTAAATAACCTTTGGCAGCAAGAACAAAAAAAAGAAGAAAAAAAAAAGCCTTCACAGCATGATGCTGCCACCACCGTGTTTGACTGTAGGGTTGGTATTAATGAGGTGATGCAAAACGACTAGTTTCCTTCACAGTCGCCATTGAAAACTGTTGCTTAATTGTTCAATCTTCATTTCATCAGATTGCAGGATTTTGCTTGTCATTGTCTGACAGTCGTTCAGGTGTCTTTATTGCAAACTCAGAGTGGGCTGTCATGTGCCTTTTGTGAGGAACAGTTTCCATTTGACCACTCTAGCATAAAGGCCTAATTAGTGGTTTGCTGCACTGATGGTTGTCTTTCTGTAAGGTTCTCCCATCTACATAAAGGAGCTTTGGATCTCATCCCTTGAATACACAATTTGGCAAGGCAATTAGATCTAAAAAGACTGTTCCAAACTTCTTCTATTTAAGAATGATGGAGGCTACTGTGCTCTTGGTCACTTCTAATGCTGCAGAAATATTTCTGTATAATTTCCCAGATCTGTGCCATGACACAATCCTGGCTTAACGTCATGGCTTGCTTTCTATTCTGACATACACCAACTGTGAGACCTTACATAGCCAGGCCTGTGTCATTCCTAATTGTGTTCAGTGAATTCAGTTAGGCAAAGGTTGACTCCAATAAATTTGTAGAGGCCTCTCAAGGACAACTGATAGAAGTAGTATGCACCAGAGCTCAACTGCAACTAACATAAAGAAGGGTCTGAGAAATTATGTAAATGTGATATTTCAGTC
>OMNN01002090.1:0-10013 GCA_900302755.1 Chromis chromis | reverse complement strand
AGTCTTTTATTTTTAATAAAATAAGAAAACACTTCAAAAATCTTGCTTTGTCATTGTGAAGTAGTGTGACATTAGTAGTGTTACATTCACCTGTCTAAGGATGCTCCATCTGCTGATGAAGAGCGTGAGATGAGATAGAATCCTCCAAAATTGTTTAAGACTGTTTGTTAAGTCAAAGACCTCTTTGCCTCGTTGTACATTCTCTGTTGTCTTTTCTTGTACTTTACAATAGTGTTGCCTTTACAGTAGCACAGACTGTAAAAAGGATGTGATGAATGAAGAATCTGTGACATGTCCTGTAAGTTTCTAAAAGAATGAAGCCTGGAACTGAGTTTGGCATTTTTTTTTTTGTGTGTGTTTTTTTTTTTTTTTTTAAACTAATTTAGGAAAAGGGATGTATCTGTGTGGAATCTGAGAGCAGAATAGGGATGGACAAATGGCAACAATTGCTAAATTTAAAGCTGAATAAGGGGGAGCATATTCTTTTATATGCTTAGTGAGACACTATATTACCTTGGCTTTAGGCAGATATACTTTCATACTGCTCATTATGTGTTGGGTAGATGGTTATATGTACGGACTTAGATAATGCACTAGAAAATACATGTCATTGCGCAACTCTTGTGCACACGTGTTTCTCTGTGTTTGCATGCGTACCTCAGGGCTTGCTACAGCAGGGGATCCAGTGGTAAGAGAGTGTGTAGACGATCCAGAGCCGCTAATGCCTCCAGTAGTTTTGGACAAGATGGTGCTCTGCAGACAACAGTTAAGTTAATTGCGATATATCCAATACAGTTACCATTTATGTGTCAAATCACAAACACATTATGTTGGAAAATAAACTGAAACTGCAGAACATTGTCAATGAGATATTTTGTGATACGTTCTGTACCTTAAAATGTGATTTCTGGACATAATGCGGATAGATCTGTGGTTTATGAAACACCCAGAGTATCCTGGGAAAAAAAGACAAATGAATGACCGTTATTCATGATTTTTTTAGGCTGCTCAGCCATCCTTTTTTCATGGCTATCTATGATTATTAATCAGTGCAGTGTGTTAGCAGTGCATGACAACAAATTTGTGTCTACATGTGCATGTGTCTCACTGAAAGCATTTAGCAAAGTCATCCAGGTCCACCCAGGTCTTCTGTAGGATGGGACTGACAACAGCTGAGGATTCCTCATTTACGGGCTCTTTAGCTGCAGTTTTGGGCATGTCTGGAAGGAAGGTTTAAATTCCATTTAGGGGGACACAATTCATGATTAATAATGGATTTCTAAACATATGTGTCGGGCTGAATATGTAGTGTAAGGTAGCAGTTACAGCCACCAAGCCGATAGATTACACAGCAAAGTACTTTGCTGAATATCATTCATTATTGCTAATACAAACTGGCAGCATCTTTTTAAAGAAAAAAACATGTCCTTTTCATGCTGACCATCATCCAAGTTGACTGCTTTTGTGCCACACTTATTGCCAAATGAGTACGGTACTGCCTGTGAAATCTTCCATTTCAAAATGCTGCGAGTAACAAAATGCTCTTCCTCTTGTGAGTCATAGCAAGTTATCATAGACTCAAATCATTATCTTAAACACAGTGAGTCGAATTGGCCAAACTCCCACATAATGGCATAGTGTAAGCACACATGCACATCCATACTCCCACTCACTGACTCCCACTCTCTCAATACATGCAGTGCAGAGTCATAGACATATACACACAGACACACTCTCCACCCCAAAAAAGATACACACATGCACACACACACACAAACAGTCTGCCCCCGAGCTCTACTTAAAGTGAGAGTCTGATCAGAAAGTTGAGGCAGCGAGGGCCAGTGTCTCTGCTGCTGAGCAATGGTGGTCTGCTAACTCAAACTGCAGGTGTTACTAAGCAACTAAATGGGAAAAGAGAGAAGGCAGGGAACTGGCCGGTTGTCACAAGGCATAATTTCAGTCCTATCTTCTTCGAAGTGTCTTGCCCAACCCATGGAGGCATGGAGAGAAAGATAGAAGGGAGTGAAGGCAAGAGATGCAAATACTTCTAATCACATTAATTGGGCTATGCTGCACAGATGCTGTTCAAGTCAACCAATTATGAAGACCTTCACTACATTTGTCATTTCCAATAAAACAGAATTAATGAGCATCTGCTCATTCTGGTAGTCTATATTTGACCTCGGGTAAGGCGATCTTGTGTACAGACCAGGAGATGGTGCAGATTTTTTTTCAACATGAATTAAGGGCCTAGCATTGCAAAGAAACAGCTTTTACCATTGGAGATGTCATCATCGTCCTTCTTCATGTCCTCTGCAGTAACCTAAAGGGACCACGAGACAGAGGGAAAAAAGAGCGAGTGAGGGAGGCATGAACTGAGTTGCTGACAGACTAACACTACCAGAGATGCGCCTCCACCCTCTAGTGATTCCATGGCAGCTGTGGTGTTGCGCCATTCTCGCCCAACACCGAGACACACTTTAATGTGACAAGGGCTGCTCCTCCCCTGCTAAAAACACCACCAGGGAATACCAGCTCTAATTTACTTCAGCTGTCAGTGATAGATGAGGAGTTATTATGTTGTTTAGCATGTTATTTCCCTTAGAAGGGAATTTACTCAACAGCTCTGATTTCATGCTCGCACAATGCAGAAATATAGCTAATGAGTAATTATCATACCATATTCTTCTGTGTGAGCAACACAGATGGTGCAGTGTGGGAAATAGTGTTACTGCTATCAACACTAAGGGCAAGGAGTGGTACACCTGTGTCAACCAGCTGAACTTTCCTCTAATTTCCCTTAATTTGATTTTTTTCTTCAAACAATACTTCCTTGAGGGGAAATCTGAGTGAACGCCCAATAGTTTACTCAGCTCTGAATAAGAAGTATGTCTTCGTGTCGTGTAACTTCAAAGCAACCCCTGCCAAGACCCTCTGATGAGTCAGAGAGTGTGTGTCTGTGTGTGTGTGTGAGTCACCACTTATTTGAATAAGTACCCAGGGACCCAGACAGACGGAAAGAGGCATTGTGATTGGGAGGCACACTTGACCTCCTCTCCACCACTATAGCAACACCTTCCTGCAACAAAAATGTCAATGCGTACGTGCTTGTGAGTGTGTGTGTGTGTTGCTAAGAGTGCATAAAACATGGAGTCAAGCTCTAAGGCATGGTATGTCGTGTCCACCCACAGCATACCATTTTATCAGACTGCTTGTCTGATATGTGTACAGAGAGGGGACCCTGAGATGGACAGATTTTACACACAAGGCTCCAGGGATTTTTAGCTGCTGTTTTCAGAGGAGGCGATCTTCTCCTGTGATCAAACTGCAGTCATGGGTTGAGAGGGCACATTTAAACCCACACTCCATGACGCTTTATTCTACACAGACAGATTAAAATCTTGGCTCTCCAAGGGATTCTCTCCATATTTCAAATTTCACCCTGATATTTTCTGCACGAGAACTGAAACTATGGAGGTAAAAACCAAACTGTGGCAGCACTTTGGTGATTACCCACATTCCAAACATATTAGAAGTTAATACAGCACACTTACACCAAGGATCTAACGCTTTAACCCATGCTACAGTTGAGTGAGTAGGCCATTGAGAGTATTAGGAACATCATGTGACAGCACCTTCTTCTATACTGGGAGCTAGGCACGGAGGTTGATTCTGTCAGCCAGGGTTGATAGAAATAGAGGGAGGGATCAAAACAGAAAAATAATAATTAAAAAAAAACCTTAGCACGTGACCTGCCATGTGCTCGTGAAGAGCGGGAACACACACTCGGTATAAATGTGGCACACATGACGCATACACAAACCGATGTGCACAAGAGCCTGTGTGCGCACACATCAAACGACACATCAAATTAGCATGTCCACACTGCCCCAACCTAACTGCTCTATAACTGGTCACAGTTACACAAGAGGGCGATTAATATGAACTCTATTTTTTCTCTGTATGCTAGGAGTGAAGTGTAATAATGAAGCCCCCAGGAGACGCAGACACTGATGGCTCACCATCTAATTGCACTGCTTTTTTCATCAGCGCAGCACACGACCTCTCCCTGTACGAAAACCCTCGCGCCCCGTTCACTTCCACCGCACGCCAGAGATTGTCTTTTTCCATCTCCCTCTGTTTCTCGCTACGCTTTCATCTCTCCCCGTCCAGCTGTGACTTTCTTTCCATTTTTTCAGTCTCCTTCCTTTCCTATTGTACAGCACAGTTGTCCACCCTATTTATTCCTCGCAATCTTTGTTTCTGTCCTCGTCTCTGTGTCTCTCACAGGCTGCTGCTCTGAAGCCCACTCCCTGTTATTTCCCCTTTCCTTGCTGGTTCTCTCTTTAGTGCAGATGTGCCCCTGGTCAGTAGTGGCCTGGCTGGGAGACAACAGAAGTGACTTTGAGACTGGGGGATGGCAGCCTTGTTGTCACTGACACACAGAGCTACTCCGATGAGCCTTCATACTTAGAGGGTAGACAGAGGGGTGAGGAAGCAATGAAGGGAAGAAATAACAAGAGGCAGCAACATTTTGCAGACAGCTGCTACTATCTTTGTTGTTTTTGACGTTGGCGTTACACAGGGTTTCAAAGATTCTCAAAGCTATTTACAGCAATTTCTTCTGCTTCTGTATTCAACAACAATGCTCTGTAAACAATTATCTGTGAAATGTTAAATCCACATGTGCCAAATGAGCAAATAAACAGTACGCCTGAGCAGGCAACAGTTTTATGTACCTGTATTTTGTCAGTGCTGTTTGGTGAGTTAGTGGTGCGTTCAGCTGCATCAGGCTCAGGGCCTTCTCGACATTCAGTCTGCTCATCCTCAGTAATGGACACCAGAGGGGATCTATAGGAACGCTTCCTTGAGGCGTTCTGCTTGGCCTCTCTGACACAGAAAGACACATGTTAGTGCAATACGTTATGTGCAGATGCAGCACATGCACTGTGTCATAATCATGACATACACATCTTATTTCATGGTAACAGTTTCTGAACAAATACACCATATCGTCTACAAATGAGTCAGGCATGCCACACACCAGAACAGCAATGAACTGCTTTAATCAGATTTTTTTTTTTTTTAGCTCTTCAGCTTAAGCATATATGAAAACATTTCTTTTAGTCAGGGTGGTCACAGTTAAGTTGGAGCAAATCTTTACTCTTTATGACACTGTGGCCTTTGAAACACAAAACAAAAATGTATAATTATATGTATAACCGCCTTGTTGAATTTGAAAAAAGGGGAAAAGGGATGAGGAAACAGTAAGAACATGGCAAAAAATGAAGTTGTGATGAGATAATGATAATGTACTTTATTGATCCCCCATATGGAAGCTGTTCTTTCCCATTCTGAGAGGTCAGGGTGCATGTTAGAACACTGACAAGACTCATTGCAGAGCAGAGGAACAGAAGTACAGAAAAAATAATCTCATTTAATTTCTCAGTTTTAGATCATTTCAGCGTACGCACAGCTCTGGGAGTGCGCCACCGCTGCTCTTGACACGGTCGGAGAGAAAAGGGCTGGCAACCTCAATGAACTGCTCTGGTTTTGACAAAGGAATCTCTGCAAAAAGAGAAAAGAGAAAAAAAATCCTCTACACATCATGCCAGCACTGCTTTATCACACTGAATTTTTTACTGCATTTTCTGTTTTCCACTCAGAGATCAGCTGATGTCAGATATGCCTGAGCCAGCAGCTATTTTCAAAACTGAAATATTGTAGCTGCCCTCCTCCTATTTTCATTTCAGCATGCGGTACTGTATGCCCTCTGTACTGTACGTTCTAAATCTCCACCATTAACGCTCACTTTTCGTTCTAGTCATATTTATTTATGACATTCACCTACACGCTATCACATAATTTGTGCTTTTCTACATGTTTGATATCCTCCCCTGCATCCTCCCCCTGGTTTCCCTTTGCCACCTTTTTTTTCCAAACTTAATTTTAACATTTTGCATTTTCTACTTCCTTCTCTGTCTCTCACTCACTCTGTGGTTCTGATGTGACCACAATCTCCTTGCGCTGACGGATGAGTTTCCATCGGGGCACAGGTGGAGGTTTGGCTGGTGCCTCCAGCTGGCACGCGCGAGATTGAGTCAACAGGACAATATGGCTGTGAAGCATGCAGAGGCCGTGACGACGTAGAAATTCTGAGGAATTAGTCTGCATGACAACATACAGACAAATGCACGGAAATAAACACACATGCAGTTGAAAAAACAAACAAACAAGTGAAATCAAATGGTGAGGAGGAGATTCTGATCCAAAATCATACCGTGATTGAGAAAAATTCTGGAAATTGTTCTGTAATTAGTTTTAAAAAATAAAAAAAGTGAAGCCTGTTGAGCAAAGCATCCAAATAGAACACAGCATGACCCAAGATCACAATCAAACACTGTTTTATCTCCACCACCCACTGCTACGGTGTTTGAGTGTGTTTTAACATTCCTGTGCTAGACAACAAAGGTGACTATGGCAGTAGATATTTTAAAACATGTTCATGTGCAAGAAATAATCATGATCACATACGTGTTAAACACAATTTTTTCTACATGAACAATAAACCTTGAATTGTACTGCTTAGGTCACTGGTGCATAAATTATTCATAGAGGATTCTGGCCATATCGCAATCACACAATGTAGCATTTGCATCACAATGTAAATTTGTTCTGCTTCCAAATGTGCATTGAACATCTGATTGCAATCCACAGCAGGTGAATTGTAAATTTCATGGATGCAAATTGGTCCCTTGAGAGGTATGGCTAAAAGTGTAAAACTTGAAGTCATTGGGCTGTGTGTATCTGCGGCCAGCAAATGAGGAAGAGGAATGAAAAGACATACCATCTGGCCAAACCGTAAGTAACTGTTACGTAGTTGAAAGTTGTAGAAGCTGGCACACACCACTAACTCAGGGCCACCTGAGAACACACACAGAAGAATAACATAAGTAGAGGTAAACTGAACAGATATGTGCAAACACATATAAGCACACACATTGCAATATTGACACAGACCTTGCGTAGTACCGCAGCATGACTGATTTTTCAGAGTGACTAAAATTGACTCTGATTAACCATACTGACATACTGAAAGGGCCATTGACCAGTACTTATTAAAGCCAGCAAAAGACAGTAAATTAAGTTTTCAAATCAATCTAAAATGTAACCCTGGAAATGTGAAAACACTACTTGCCTACACTGGTATAAATAAAAAAACAAGGCTATATCAAGGCTATGTAGCGGTCCTTCCCTCTATAGTGCATCTTAGAGTATATCATATAAAAGCACATGGGCCAGGAGACATGGAAAATCAATTTGAAGAGCCATGGTGAGAGAGATGGGAGAGCTGCTAGGCTAATATAAAGGCTACACATTAAAAATTGAAGAGGGAAGTGGTTCTCACACTGCATAGTGATTTATGCATTTCAATGGACTGTAACACTGAGCACCAAAACAGCGAGAAAGAAAGAATGTGTAGATCTTTTTGCATGTGCGTATGAAAGCGCTGTGTAGTGCATTTCACAAAAGCAGAAATGTTCTGTGAAGTAATAGCACTCGTGCATGCATGTCATCACATTATGTTAAAATCCAACGCCTGAATTATTGCAAACAAGTGGGAGTGTAGGAAAGTGTAAAGGACAGTTTACTCTCAGAAAGAGCAGATGGGTCAATGTGAGGGCAAGACAGAGAAATGTTTTTTTTTCCATTTTACAAACATAATTAACTTTTTCTTGCCACTTTACCCTCACGTTTTGACACTGTCAGCTTATTACTCTAAAAGTTAACTTGGTTTGTGGAACACAGATTCATAATGTCATATATAATTATCAAGCTGAAGTTGATTTTCAGTTACAAATTCCTTTTTAAATTCATTGTAAAGCTTAAAAAAGACCTTTTTCTGTGCTACTACTGTGACCTGAAACAACTCCAAGTCACACACTCTTTTCTGAGGGCATGTTTCAATCTTATCTTCATCAGATAACCACACTTGACTCTGGAGGCTCTTCTGCCCTGCGGGAAGACCAAATAATTCACCCTCTTACTGCTCCCTTTGCTGGTTTATTCATGGTCCACCCCACACACACATTAACCCTTCCTGCACTCGATAATACATGAGCCCAGGAAAACAGGAAGTGATGCTTGAAATAACAGGAAAGAGGCAGCAGGTAACTGGCTGACTGACAACATGAAACAGAAATTTTGGTATTTCGCAGTATGACCTTAAAAATAATAGACCTTAGGACTGGAGTCTGTCTTGTCCTGAAATAAATTCCCAGACTGTATGTGTTGGAAGGGTTATTTCTGCAGTATAAGAGAATGGAATCACTGATAATTGTGAGTTTCTGTTGATGAAATATTCATTGCCATGCTCCTTACATGAATTATAGATGCAGAGAGAGTAAATTCTAAATATATATTTCTATCTATACAAGGATAAAGATACTTATATGTCGTTCTAGGTATATTTATATCTTTATCTATATCTACCTATATATCTATATATCTAAATCTATATCTATCTACACCGGTATACCTATCTGTACCTTCATCTATCTGTCTATCTACAAATACTTATATATATTTACACAGATACAGACACACAACACATAAATATAATTCTAAAACCACCAGCAGATGAATTAATTATTTGAGGAACAAAATTATTCAGTGCATACAAATGATCCCAGTAATGGATGATTGATTCAATTGGCTTACTCAATTAAACGTGCAAGCAGAGTGTGTAATTGAGATACATGCTTGTGAGTCTGCATGTATGCATAATTGTGTGCCTTTCTGTGACTGTGCATCTGTGTGTAAAATTTAGATTTTACTTTTCTCTGTCTCCGGCAGCTGATTCCTGTCATCCTTTAGGGTGGAATCTCTCCCTGCAGCTGGATCTGCAGTCTCAGGCTTCGTCACTGGCAAACTCTCATCCAGGTGTGTAAACGTAGGAATGGTGCCTTGTAAGAAATCCCAGATTGTTTTCAAGTACATTGGCCTGACGGAGGGGAAAAAGAATATGATTTGTTCCAGTCTACCGCTTTATTAAAAAAGCTTTTTCAGCTTGGAACTGATTTGCATCTTTAAGTGGGTTTTGTCTGGATGTTTCCTTGTGAATTCCAACTTCTCCAATGCAATTATTCAACTTGTGTACAAGCAGACCTTCAGTGATGTCTAGCCTTTGTGTCTATATAATAGCTTACACACACAATTGACTGTTGAATCCTTCGATTTGCAATACAACAGGCTACAGCACTTGAGGGGGGATTTGAAATAGGCAGTACATGCACATAAACCCTCCGACATCTTGTAACTGAAGGAATTTTACCATGGAGTCAATTTCAGAGACTGGTGAACAATTATGCAAAGTGCTGACAATAAGTTATCTCGGCTTAAGGGGGTGATACTATCCTTAGAGGCCACAGAATAACATTACATCTATTGACATTTTTGTTCAATTAATGATAAAACTCCTTCTGTTGTTCACCACTTTTATCTGTAGGTACGATGTCAAACAGGATCAGATGTTTGCTTGTTCAAATAAGAAGGAAACAATTTCCATGGGATGTACTGATTTTTTTCACATGACAGTACATAAGCAATTTCCCCTCACTTGAAAATGAAGTACATGACACTATCTATAGATGGTATATTGTACAGGACACTACCAACACAACATGATATACTGCAAATACAAAAATGCGAAGGTGGAGCAAAAACAGTATCTAGCAGTTGGTTCCTTGCTTTGCCTATACCTGGTTCCTTACTTGGTGAGAGTTATAGGTCATTTTGGCTGACAGGTCTGGTTGACAGTGAGCTACTATAGTAGTAATACTAGTTTAACACAGCAAAAACAGTAAGTATCATCTTTACATGTGATTAGCAAGTGTTTTTATATTTGAATGGTGTGTTTTCCTAATAAATCATGGGTCAACCTCCAAAAGCTCAACAAAATCACACATCTTACTCCATTTTGCTTGCTTACTATGTGTGGCTAGTGGCAGAAG
>OMNN01002089.1:0-12415 GCA_900302755.1 Chromis chromis | reverse complement strand
GGTCTGGTTTGAAATCCAGAAGTGGAAAACCTACAAGTGAAGCGATATAGGTGCTGCCAATGTTTGTACAGTTGTAGGAAGGTGAGGCCTGTATAGGTTCCCTGTTGGAGAGCACCTATAAATTATCTTTTGAGACTCTTTTTATTTGTCTTTTGCATTCTACTTTGCAAAGCGTCCTGAAAAAGCGGCATCTACAGCAATCAGGCATAACATTATGACCACCTGCCTAATAATAAAATGCTCTGAACCACTGGGCATGGACAAGAAGACCTCTCAGGGTGTCCTATGGGGTCTGGCACCAGGACCAGGGCAGCGGATCCTTTGGGTACTCTGGCTTGTGCAGTGGGGCCTCTGTCAATTAGACTTGTTCCACTGCATCCTGTTGATGCTTGATCAGAATGGGGTCTAGGAAGTTTGGAGGTCAAATCGACATCTTGGGCGATTGTCATGTTCCTCAAGATGTTCCTGATTGTTTGATGTTTTTGCCATGTGCTGGGGTGCATTTTCCTGCAGGGGTAGGCCAGTGACATTTGGGATTGTCATTTGCATGAGGGAGTGTGCTTGTTCTGGGACAATGTTTATTTGGGTGTCTAAGTCTCATCAACACAGATGCCAAAATCCAAGGTTTTCCAGCAGAACACCACATAGTACCAATATGATCAATGTTATTCACTTCACCTGTCAGTGGTCATAATGTTGTGACTGATCAGTGTATATCAATGATTTAAATTATTACAAGTGAGATGAGGAAAAATCTTGATCCACAACAAGAATTTAAGGATGAATATATGTATTTTTCAAAATGGGGACGTGTTTTTGTAAACTGTAAAGGATTTTGATGGGTTAATTTATCAGTTGCAAATTACTTAAAAGTTCAAGAGACTCATCTCTGTTCTCTCTGCTAATGTCTGTTGTTTTTAATTTAAACACACAGTTACTATATTGATGTTATAATGACGCTTGTGCAGTAGCTACACTGCAACCTGCAAAGAATACATTTGCTGAAGTGCCTCTCTGGTCATTGGTTAAACCTTTCAAACTCTCTGTGTATCAAATTTAATGTATTTAGATGTTTTTTTCCTTAAAACTATCCCATTCCTGCTTTAAAACGTCTTTAACTCTACACTGTTGCTTCCTTTAAAAAATGCAGATCTATGAAGTCTTCACCTCTCTCTGCACCCACCCTTTTCCACTCGCTGCAGCTTGAGCACACCAGCTCGCTTGTGACTCTGCTCAAACACTGTAAAACTACACTACTGATTAACTTATCCAAACATATTCAAACCATAAACTCATTCTGAAGAAGAAGAATGATACAGAAAGCCTCACCCTGAAGAAAGAAAGATTTTTTGTAATGTATCACAATTGCTTTTCAAATCAACACAGCATTGACATTTATTTTATTGCTCAACCGTCGCTCCTTATTACCCAACTATATATTAGATGAGGCATAATTCATCACCCTGGTAACCCAGGAAACAAAGGAAAAGCTTCAAACATGTTGTGAAAGAGTTGTATTTTTAACCAAACCATGATATTTTCCTAAGCATAACCAATTTCTCACTGTACCACATGCCCACACAGGAAGCCCGGTCTCCTCGGTGAAACTCCTGATTCATCCCGACATCCTGCACTATCTTACCACTTTTTCAAACTGGAAGCTTTTCTCCAACATGTATAGGAATGTACATTTTGGGACATAGGGTTGCAGGATCGATACCTTAGGTGTGTTATGTATAAACCCCAGAAGTCGAAGTCATGTTTTTGATTCACTACATCAAAAACCTTGATTTTCACCAGAGGGGGTCTTTGAAGCTGGTGAAATGCATTAGCTTGACCAGCTGTAATTGTCCACAACACTAACACATCTGAAGATTGCTGTCCTCAGATTTGAATTCATTCACTGAATGCTCTTGAAAACCACTTTATATTCATACCTGTCAACAGTGTAACCACAACCATTTACACTGAGAGGTAGACACACAAACATCTTGCTATTCACCTTTGGAAAATTATAGTCATGGGCAAAGATACAAAGCAACAAAAAAAACAGTCGCTGCATGTTCTGAACGAACATCCTTCTCCCAAATCTAAATGTTCCATTTGTGGGTTCAGTTATTAATTCTAGTTTTAATCTTGTAATCTTGTTGTTGAAAGACTTTAGTTTCTGAACTCTACACACTCATTAACGGTACATTTTAGTTTAATAGATGATTTTTTTTATGTTTTCAGGGACCGACGCTACATTCACACATCTCTTGTCAGTTCTATTATTCAGCTTCTGCGTAGCTGGGCTGATAATAAATTGTTTATTCTTGTTAATTATCATCTCCCTCGCTGTCAGGAGGAGGCCTCAGAGAAGGAAGTTCAAAAATGTAGCAACACACTTCAAGTATTCATGCAGTTAAGCGCCCTGCTCAGCTCTAAATAGAAAGTGTACAATAGCGGCTTCGGTAGCACCTGTGTGTGATGTGTACAGGCATGCTGTAAGCTCCGTGCTCCCGCCTTCAGCAAGAGGAATAAAGGCTGAATGATCACAGCATAATCTGTGGGTTTACAGTGAGATGTTCAATGACTTATTACATAATTATTACAAATCCACCTCTGATTACAGCTGCTACGCCACAATTCCAATGTCAGTGACAAGAAACAAACATTAATAAAAATCACTTTGCTCTCGCATTCATTCATTCATTCATTCATTCATTCATTCATTCATTCATTCATTCATTCATTCATTCATTCATCACCCTCCCATCTCTCCTGTGTTTCCCTTTAGAGTATAGATCCAACTGCACACTCATGGGCTGCCAGGAAAGCTGTGCGGTGACTCCAGTCGGACCAGCTTGTTACTGTAAGAGCGGTTATGAGATCAGCCCGGATGGAAAGACATGCAAAGGTGAGCTCCCATAAGCAAAGGCCACCCACTGCTCCTCAGTGGTACCTGTGGTTTAGTAGGGGATGTCTGTAATCACGAAGTCACAACAGAAAAATAGACGATGATTCATCTTTATTTTGATGTCTTTTTTTATTTGATTGCTGCATATACAACATTCCAGCAACTACACGATAAGAATGTGACAAACACATTGTTTGAGTGTTACAAAGCTAAACCAGTGTTTACTCATGTTATTGAGAAACTAAACCAAGTGTAGAGTACACAGTGGGTAGTTGAGGGGACCTGACAGTGTGTGTGAGAATTTCTCCTGAGATCTTAGCAGCCATTGAGGTCACAGTGGAGTGACTGGCAAAGCTTAATGATGTAGCGGTTATTTTTGCAACAAGGCAAAAAAAATAAATCACACCTTTAATTAATTATGAAGCCAGTGTGACAAAAACAAACTTAGCATGAGGTGATGAACTGCAAGAGTGAAAGTGAATAATAATCTGCATTTTATATACCATCTGTGGACAGTTTTTTATGTCTTTACTTCGTCCTCTTTTTGTTTGTCCTCCAATTTCTGAGCTGAAATGAATTATTTTGTGTTGTAACTGAGTAATGAGACCATCTGTGGCTTCTGTGTTTCAGACTTTGATGAGTGCAGTGTGTATGGGACCTGCAGTCAGTCCTGTACTAACACTGAAGGCTCCTACACCTGTTCCTGTGTGGAGGGCTACTTGTCCCAGCCAGACAACCGCTCCTGCAAGGCCAAGAATGGTAAGTGCTGTCAGATGACGGCAACGCGATTGAATGTGCACCAGGTTGTCTGAGCCTGGATGGACGTTCTGTCCCTGTTCCTCCTGTTTACTGTTTGTTTGTGTCGCGTTGCCAGATCCAGTAGACCGTCTGCCTGTCCTGTTGATCGCCAATTCTCAGAACATCCAAGCCACCTCCCTGAGCGGCACCACAGTACACAGTCTGCTGTCTACCAGCACCAAGCAAACCACAGCCATGGACTTCCTCTACGCCCAGGAAACTGTATGCTGGATCCATGTGGGAGACTCGCCCTCGTCCACACACCTCAAATGTGCCTTGATCCCCAATCTGAAGAGCTTCACAGAGGAGAAAATCATCAACATCTCCCTCAGCCTGCACCGTAAGTACACCATAGCAGATTCTCTTGGTGCATTTACAAATCACACCCTGATGGTTTTAATGGCTTTGAGTGAACCGTAGCACTTGGTCAGCCAAGTATGATCTGCACAGGCCAGAGTGTACGGTCCAGTTCTCCACAGAAGAAGCTGCATCACTCTGGAATAAGGCTGTTTGTATTGAAATTTTATACCGAATGCCACATACAAGGTGAATTTCCACTGCAAATATAATTAATTTGGTAGAACACTGACACACTGTAAACCCCTCAGGATTTTTTAGGCTGAATTCTTTCATTTTGGTCATAAGGTTTCACACTGTCAGCCTTTCACACAGTGACAAACACAGACCCCTCCGCTTCATATACGAAAGAGGAAGAAGATTTTTTCTATTTCTACAGCATTTCCCAAGAAAAATACTCCATTATGCATGGCTGCCTGATTGAAATTAAGCATTGATGTGATCCAGACTGTAGATGTGAGGAAAGATGCAGAAAAAGTGACACAGTAGGAATCCATTTACCCCACTACTCCTGTAGCAGGTGGATGTTGCTATCTGGAAATGAATGCAATTGGATTCCTGTGTGACAATCATCGAACTTATCAAAAATTGAAGTCACTTTCATTCACATGTGCTTCCCCACCTATCAGACAGGGAAAGTAACATTCATCCATAAGCTACAGTCTCTCTACAGACTCTTTTAGACTGATCTTCTTAGTCTGATGTGTGTCTTAACCTCATAACAAGCAGTATCCCAGCAGGATCGCTCATTACAAACCTTTTTTTAAAAACCTCAAAGCTACTTAAAGGAAATTGAAGGGGGGGACGATTTTGCACCTTAAGGGGTTAAATAAGTTCCAGTCAAATGTAAACAGGTAGACAAAAACATGTCTGGAAATGTAGCCAAAACTGAAACTGAGGATCAATTCCTTCCAAACAGGCCTGTCCTGAGACTCTCTGTGCTTCTCTGTGTTCTGCAGAGCCCGTGAGTCACAGATATTATGGCAACATATTAAAAGCAGCTGGGTTTTTCCATGACTTAAGTTTCTTTTCAGAAAACATTGGATTGTTTTTTTTGGTCCCGTAAAAATTAAACCAAAAGACAAACAACCGAGATCCGAAGTGTGCGGCTGAATGCAGACGTGTGTACTCGCATGTTTCTGAATGTAGACAAGCTGCAGGTCAAAAGCATCCCACATCCCGCTTCCCCTTTCTCCCCCATTATCACTCCTTTGCTACAAGCCCTGTATTCCCAGTCATGCCCTGGCCTGGTTTCAGGCAGCTTCGTCTTCTGTGAGTCAGAAGAAAAAAAAACGCAAAAACAACAACCTCATCTTCAAAAAAGCCAGCAGGGACGCCTCATCGTACTGTGTTTTTTCAAGTTAGCAGGCAGGTGGATTATAACTCTCTGCACTGTCTTACTTATCTGCAACTATTAATCAAGGACTTTGCCTTGAATCAAAATAACATTGAATTTCTCACTTAGTCATTATGTTTATAGTCTCTGCAGCATCATCTCCGGCTTCTCCCCACAAGCCTGGAAGTCCAGCCTGATGAGGAGAGATTAAAATGATAGGCTTAAAGATAATTTAATGCGTCTATGTGACATACTGTAGTGTGCACAACAGGGGAAGTTGAAGAAATGTGTTGGTGGTTAGACCAGGAAACAACTACAGTAGAGCCTGGTTGCTTTCAATATAACCTAAAAACATGATTTATGAAAAAATAATAACAATATTCCATTTTTTTTGCCATCCATGCATTTCTATTTTTTTGTTTCTTCATCATCGTGGATCATGCGTAAAATGAAGCTGGTATTGACGTGTGATTCATGCATGAAGGTGATTCAAAACACATTTTTCAGTTTCCTGGTCAAAAACGGCAGATACGACATTTATAAAGACTTGATTTTCCTTCTCGCCTTTGCAAAACAAAAAATAAAATAGTTTTTTATCGAACGTATTTTCAGTCAGCAATAAATTGCAGTATTACTTCCGAAATATGCTAAACAGACTCCCTCCCTCTCGCTCTTCCTGCTCTCCACACCTCAGTGGTGCTGAAAGATTTACTGCACACTCACCATGAGTTTCCTAATTTTTCTCATTCATATTCTTATTATTAGGCATAATGAGGAATAAAAGCGAAATCGAGTGCTTTATTGATATTGTATATGTCGTTTCTGACCATGAAAAAAGGGGGGGAAGTGAGCTCCCCTGAAAGCCAAGATATAGTTCATGCACTGGTTTAAACTCCATCGTGACACTGTCATTTTTAAGGGGGTAATCATGCCATGAGCTGAACACCTCGATGAAGGAATGAAGAGCAGTTTTGAAGATAGGGATGAATGAGATGGAGAAATAAGACTTCTGATGAGCTCAGTGAAAAGATGGATGTTGGTTCTGATGGTTGACCTGATGCTGAAATGACAGCTGACAGAAGCAGAGAAAGGAGCTGTTTTAAAAACTTGGCAGAAGCAAAAAAGGTTGTGGAAAAGAGAAAGAGAGAGAGAGTGAGAGCACATTTTGGATTGAACTTTTGCTGAACTTCATTTCTCTACACAACACATAAAGTAACGCAGAAGTACTATAACTGTATAGAATTGTAAAGCACAGTTTTATCCCTCAACTACCTCTGTTTCTTAAACTTTTGTGAACGAGCACATCTGCTCAGTGTGCAGCATCTTGCCTCCATTCACATCCCTTCTCCATGTGACTAAAGAATGCATTAACATGAGCAGAGCAGACCATCATGAAAATCAAAAGGCGCAATGATGACAGTCATTCAGCTCTGTCTTCCACATGCACACAGTGTGGTGTGGCTGCCATTTGGAAATATTGTTTATTCTAAGCCAGATGATATCAAGCTCAGAGCTGGAAAAATTAGGTATTATAGTGTCCCTCACAGTAATGAAAGGAAAATATAGTCTGATGTATCTTCATGTGTGTTTTGAGTCCCTCTAATGCCACATTTGTTGTTAACACATTACACAGAACATCCCTTTATCGGTCAGGCTCATGCAAGTTAAACAGCAACACAAACATCCGTCTCGAAATTGCAGAAAGAGCGCCACGTTGCTATACAGTAGAGCTTCCCTATTATGGATAAAGTGTGTTTGTGCATAATCATTGTAATCAGTGCAATTCGAAAAAAAGAGAATTATCACTGTTGCTATATTCATCCAGCTGTAACCAGAAACTCAATGGCTCGCAACTGATTTAAGCTGATTTGAGCCCATTTAAGAACCAGAAGAATTTGCAGGAAATTCCAGTAGCTTCAGCCGGGCTCTACACGCCTGTCCTCCACACACACGCACACCCACGCACACTGCGGCGCTTGTAGCCAGACATACGGATAAACACATGTGTGCACGCCCACACGGCGACAAAATGGAGAACTGGCTGCGTTGGGGAGCAAGGACAGGATGTGGATGACATATGATGAAGGATTAGAAGTGTGTTGCTGCAATAAGGGAGCAATTGAAGGACACTGCTTTTTTCAATATCCTACTGACCATGTTATTCTTTCCATGCCAGTGTTTGTACAATTGTGATTAAAAAAACATAGGGTGGCTGTTTGATCATGAATGAGAGATGACAAAGAGAATGAAACCCTGGTTGTTCCTTAGCACGACCAATTTGCAGAAAGTGCAGCGATGCAAACAGGTGCTGGATTTGGGCTGTAAAGAAGCACAGATCTTTACATCTATAATGACTTAGACACATATTTTAATAGATGCATGCTTTGGCCAGCCAGAGGACCCCAAACAGCATCAGCGCAAAAACATATACAAAACAAAAAAACTGATTTTTCTCATCTGTTCCAGGCCATAATTTGGAACGACTGCCCAGACAGCAGAGTCGATCTTTAGGACAGGCTGCTGGCGTGTGAGTGTGACAGAATAGGAGGAGCAGGTTTATGCTTACAGTCAACATGGAAGGAGCCAGCGGCAACCAATGGCAGGGGTGAACATACAGGAAATGATGCGCGTGTGGTTTGAGTGACTCATGACCTCAGAATGCCACAGATGAGTTGTCCAGATGTGTCTCCACCCCCCCCTTTGCACTCTCACTCTCTCGCTTTCATCACATTCCCTTTGACTCTTCCCTTTTTCTTTTTTTTTTCTCAGTCCCTCTTTCTACTCCCAAATTACACAAAACATATACTTACTCTCATTCTATATTTGACAGCGCTTGTTTGTTGCTAATTATACCAGCCTCCCGAAATGACAATGGAATATACAACAGCGGTAATGCAAGAACCATAAATGTAGAAATGAATAATCTCACTGGTCTCACAAGGAGAATCTATCTGAGCATAATTAAAACATGACTAAGAGTCTACAGCCACGTTGAAAGCGTGCAAAATATTGTTTATTTTAGCTCTAAGCCTGGTTATTTGGTCGTAGAGCAAAACATCTGCAATATCTGCATCCTGAGGGGGACATAAATGTGCCAATGAAATGCCCTGATTATCCCTGCAGTTGTTGTCTCATACGTTTCACTCAAAACCACAAATGTCTACTTCATGCTTAGCTCGAGGAAAAAGCAGGAGATCATGCAGTATAAGTCTGTAGGATTCATCCTCTGAGCGCCATAAATGTCTGCACTGAACTTTATGGCAATGCATCCAATAGCTGCGGAGATATTTCAGTCTGAATCAAAGTGTCGTACCTTCAGAGTGACATTTTTAGACACATGCCGCTAGTGTTTCTTAAATGTCTTAACTAAATAAATGCTTATTTGGGTTCCTGGAAATAAAGAAGCATCTGCACATTCATAGCAACGTGCAATATTCATTTGCTGGTCAGTAATACAAAAAAATCCTGATGAAAATTGGATTAAAAATACAGTTCACGGTGCAAGCATAATGCCTTTTAAGCATTCGTTGTTTGGTTTAATTGCTTTTTCTCTGCGCTCTCGGGTTACGTAAACCATTTTCTAATTAAGCTTGTTGTGCATTATTCATTCTAAACCGTGGCGTGTCCACTTCCAGCATTGAAAACAACCAACATTTTGGTGTGTAGGGCCTTATAGCTGCGGTGGATTTACGATGTGCATTATCTGCCGCTGCCAGCAGGAAGAGGCACAAGATCTCAACGGGTACTGAGAGTTCTTCCTATTGGAAATCAAGAAATGAAACTGACAGAGGTTTGCCTTCACTAGAAAGCAGCCATTGATGCTCCACACTTTGCACAGAAGGGCTGATCCCAGAGCTGTCACTAAGCCCCCCTTCCCGGCTTGTACTGTAAGAGCCACAGTACCTGCTTCCCCTGCACAAGCAGCTACAGTGTGCTGCTTAGGACAGACACTGGGCCTGAAATCTCCTTAAGAGGTCATGTGCCATTAAAAGGCAAGCCAGTCAGCACATTTTTCAAATCTTCTTTCCATTCAACACTTTGGTCAGCTATAAGCTTCTCTCTCTCTCTCTCCTCCGTCCCCCCTCCTCACACATTTTTAGTCTTTAGTCTACATTCTGGTCCCTCTTTGTGGCCTTGGTGGATCCAAACAGAATCACATTTAGAGTGATTTCTCTCTGCTGTTGTCTCCTGGCTTCAAAGCTTCAGTCAAACATTTAATACTGACAGTTCAAAAGTATCAAAGCCTAAACTGGTTCCATTAAAAGTGATCTCCTGTGTTAGTGGTGTAGTACAAAGGTGGCTGCCTGTGAAGACGTATGCCCCCTGCATGTAGTTATCAAAGTAAGAACCTTGCTCCATTTAGACACATATATTTAAAATACGTTATCTAGACATGCACTTGTTTTTCTTAAACCAATGGGGAGCACAGAGACAAACGAGTAAACACGAAGAAGTAAGTTGTTTAGAGAGACGAAGGGTAACCGAATAAGGCAGCTGGTTCTGTTTTTTCAATTATGCTGTGTTGTTTTTTATAGCATAGTTTCAGACAGACAGAGCTGCAGTTAATGAATCCAGACTGTTTTCCCACCTCTGGGGAACAGACAAAAGGGGGGGGGATAGGGGGGATGATGCATGGAGGAGGAGGAGGGAGAGAAAGAGAATGGGAGGAGATAGAAAAAGTCTCTGGCTTTGCTGGAGCCATTTCTGTTTTGCAGAAGTGGAGGAAAATGGAGAGCAGGGGGTGTCAGAGAGAGAGAAAGAGAGAGAGAGAGAGAGAGACAGGGATGCACTTTTTCCAGGGTTTTCAGCGCACTTCTCTAATATTGCACAATCTCCTCTTTTCTCCCCTGCTTTGTTTATCCATTGCTTAATCAGGGAATCAGTGTGTTGTGGGGCAGCTGGAAGCATTTAAACAGAGAACTCTGTGTTAAAAATTAAGAGCACCTTTGGGACTGCAGCCCCTGATTCCCATAAACCTCAGAAATGCTGCTGCACAATGGCCAAGTTTCCCTAGTGGAAATCAGATCCCTCGCTCTCCCTCTTTCTTCTTTTCTCTGTCTTCTTTTCTTTCTCACTTTTTCTTCCTCCCCTCTCCATCCCGCCGCATTTCAGTCGGACCCGAAATATTTGAAAGTGTTCCATTTCCCTCCCTTTGCTTCGTCGGCCTCTTCAGAAAAATGTGTCCGTTTTTCTAAACACAGAGGGCTCCTCTGGAATTACAGTCAGATTTATTGGTTCGTAGCTGGTGAGCTCTCGCCGTGTGCACTTTTATTGCGGTCTTGTGCAGAGGAATCTGCTTCATCATTTCCTGCTCCCGAGCTTTTCTTTCCTGGTCGGAGAAATTGATCCTCTGGTCTCACCTAAATCAGCACAGTGAGCCGATCACCCTGGTAAACATACCACTGTGTTAGACCACCTCCCTTAGTGCTGAGCGCTGCGTGACCAAACACCCCTACAGTACGACTTTAGCCCTACATATGAAGTGTTTGTGTGTGTGTGTGTGTGTGAGTCGGTGTGTGTCGGAATAGTTCTGTGGAGGGCCGAGCTCGTAGCAGCTGTGAAAATACAAGTCTTGTGGCCTGTGAAGCCCTCCTACCTTCTGCTTCTCTTACTTTCTCTCTATAGTTTTCATCCCTCATGCCAAGATTAATATTTAAAGGTACTGATACCAGCACTGCAAGAAGTATTCAAATCTGTTACATGTGTAAAAGCAAAAGTTGCATCAATATGTTACCTAAATTGGCTATAATCAGTATTTTATATTATCAATGGATCACTGGACTACTATGTGAAAGTGATTGCTCATAGTGATGAAACCACAGATTATTATCAACCTCTTTGAACCTTTATGGTCTTTTGGTTCTTTGTTTTGGTTTTCAAGCCCACAGCTCTACTGTTTTTGTTCTTATGCGGCTAATATCTTTGGTTTCAGTTGTGGCAAGCAGGCCATGTTTTTTTTTTTTTGGCATTAAACGCTTCATTAGAACGTGACAGCAAAGATACAGACAAGAACCACAGGAACAGAGAGATGGGGAATGACATCAGCCAAAGTTCTCAGACAATCAAACCCCGGTTGATGCTGTCGTATTGTTTGCTTTTCAGCCACTCTTCTGCCAGATTGTCCGAGCTATTTTCAGAAGAAAATGCTCTAAACCCCGCTGTGTGTCACCTGTGGAGCATCAAACAGCAGCATTTACCAGAAAAAGAATGCAATTTTTTTCCTCAGGAGTTAGAGTGAAAACCAAAAAGACACAACCAAACACCTACATAAATCAGGTGGAATCAAACAAAACTTCCAGTGAATGTTAATAAAACTGAGCAACTAACAACTATCCTCTTTTCAGGTGGCAATACTCTATGTTGTATTGTCTTCACAGCTTATTTCTGTGGGCCTCAAGTGACCAAAATCAAAGATTGCACAGACTGTATATAAAGATGGACGATGTGTCGCCACTTCCTCACACTGTTCAAAAGTGAAGCCAAAGTATTTTTTATGGAAATGTGCATTGCCATCTTGTGCTGGTGATGATATTTACAACCAAATTCTGCAGTACTAAAGTCCTGCCACCATCCATTAAACTTCAAGCTGCTGCAGTCTTGACTATCTTGGATGCACGCTACATGCTAATCATAAATCAAAAGCAGATTTAGCAGAAAAAATTAAGACTTGAACATACCACTGACCACTGACAGGTGAAGTGAATATCATTGATCATATTGGTACTATGTGGTGTTCTGCTGGACAAACTTGGATTTTGGCATCCGTGTTGATGAGACTTAGACACCCAAATAAACATGGTCCCAGAACAAGCGCACTCCCTCATGCAAATGGAAATCCCAAACGTCACTGGCCTACCCCCACAAGAAAATGTACCCCACCACGTGGCAAAAACATCAAACAATCAGGAACATCTTGAAGAACATGACAATGGCCCAAGATGTTGATTTGACCTCCAAACTTCCTAGACTCCATTCTGATCAAGCATCAACAGGATGCAGTGGAACAAATTTGATTGACAGAGGCC